>JAIPRM010011830.1:0-12575 GCA_025469315.1 Stegophylla sp. TES_Ste_2020 | reverse complement strand
GTTGCGAAGTATGTCTGGCTTATTTGTCTAATTTTTTTCTTATTGTTTATTTATTAGATCAAAAACGTAAATTAAAGCAAAATAAAATAAAGTAAAGTAAAATATATATATATATATATATATATAAAATAAAGTAAAGTAAAATAAACCAAAGATAAGTGAAGCATAGACAAGAATGCCGGGCATACTTCGCATCCCGGATATTCTTCACTGCTCTTTGAGTCAGGTATTCTCAGTGAATGTGTTGAAAATTATGACTTTTAATGTTTTTTATATTATTAACTTCCTTTGTTTAGAACCAAACAACATGTATTAAATTCCGGTTCTCGTCGTAAATTAATAATATAAGTCGATACAGCAATATAAAATATAAAAAAACCGGACTTACTTCGTACCATGTTGAATTTTAAAGAAACGATAAATCATTTTTTCAACAATTCGAATCTGAATGAATTATGTTAATAATAGTATAAAGAACAATATCAGTCACCATTTACAATTCACTCATCAAGAGCATGTGACTCGAGAGGTGAAGAATAAGCATGGTATGGAGTTTTATGGTACGGAGCTTTATAAGTGACAAGCTGTCTAGAAGTCATAAGTTCTTCATTCAAAAAAATATTTGAATCACCTAAAGCCCACGAGGAATGAAATATGAGATGTGTGTAATGAAAATAATGACAAGATTAGTTTTCTATAATTATAGTTTTAATTGTATTTATTACTTAAATTAACAATAGACAAATAATTTTTTACAAATCGTATGGATAATTAATCTTAAGAATATTTTCAATCCATATTTTAATTGGAAGGTGTTTCCCAAATAGATTTTACAAAACTATTACTAATGAAATTTAAGTAAAAAAACTTATACATTAATTTGTCTTTAATAAAACATTAATATACAATTTTAGTCAGAAAAACAATTCGTTTTGATATATCTATATACACATTGGTGTAAATTAAATTTAAATTTTTGAGAACTAACATATTTTTTTGTTAGATGTAACCTCCTAAAAGAATGAACTATATAAAATGTTTAAAAGATCAGTAGGGCTTTGAATTGAATTGAATTGAATTTAAATATACCAATGTCTATATAACCTTTATTTCTAATCAATAATTTAGATGTTACATACTAATAAGAGAAGGCTCTCAAAGAGCAAAAAGTACAAGAGCAACAATAATATTATTTATACCGATATAAAAAAAACTAAAACTTGACTTTAATTACACAAAAATAATATAAATTCATTTTTTTTTTTTACAATAATTAAACATAAATGTAAGATGACATAGAGTTAAGATTAAGACACTTATTCCACTAAAATAATGATTTAAATTATTTACGACAAAATTAATATCAATCAGTAAAATCTGTTACGCAAAGTTTTTAAACAATTAAAGTTTTATTAACCTAATAAAATAACTCAGTAGGTGTAGAATAAAATTTTGAATATTTTAATTGTTATGGTGTACCAAATCATTGCGAAGAATCGATCAGATGATAGAACGGAAGGAAATTTGGTCCTTGCTCAAGATGACTTACTAGCAAATCGTTTGGTGTTTGATTTCATACATTTGAACCTAAGTAACGTTCTAATAAAAAGCTTCGGGACGGATGCGTCTGCGGTGTTGAGCTTTTGTCACGCCAATCAATAATATTAAATATTATCAAAAACATTATTATTATTAATAATAATAATTACTGATAAGGTTGCACAATTGGTTAACGGTTTAAGTTTTTAAGTGGTGTATTTTTGCTGTAACCGCTGTACTCGCTCAGATTTCACCTTTGAACGGGGAAAAATGCGACGGTTAGCATCAAAAATCTTCCGACGTGTCTGGCGACGGGAATGACAACGGCAATCATTGGGACAGAGGTGGTTACGGCGATGACTATGGTCCGGCCAGGCCAGTAAATATTATTTAATAACATCGACTGACGCGGTCGGACGCGAGATCAACGCCAAAATGTCATTGTCACAAAGAATAATGATTGCGATTCCCATCGCAGGCATGTCGGAAGATTTTCGATTCAGTTCACCGCATTCTAACACGCTCAAAGGTGATGTCTGGGCAGCTATAGCGGTTACATAAAAAACACAACACTTTTCCTCAATCGCAAACCCCTTGGCATTCTGTCCAGCAATCCGACAATTCCAAGCTCTTCAGTTATTGTTATTATTATTATTATTATTATTATTACTATTAATAATATGCAGACGCATTCGCCCCAAAGCTGACGAAAACACTATTTAGGTTCAAAGCTACAACTTATCATGGAGTGTCTTAGACGCAGAGCAATAAAATTATATTGGAATCATCATCAAAAGACTAAATAAAAAACAATCTGATTATAAATGACCTTCAATTTCCTAAATTAAGGGAACCAAATAAAATTAATATTGAAAGTACCAGACATTTAAACACTAGATACGAGAGTAGAGCTTCGGCTTTACAGGCAAATTATTTGATAAATTTAATCACAAGGTTGTAAGAATCACATTGTTAATTTTTTGACTAGTTAAACGCATGATTATTAATTTTTGGATTTAAACACAACTCAAATCATCATAATCATTTTTTGTTCAAGCAAAATTCTCGATGTCTGAAAGACATGAGATGATTAACAAAGAATTTCCGCTATCTCCTATTCAGAAACCAGATCTTTCTGAGTTGTTAAAAAAAATCTAGTGTATTACGCAACAAACGCCTTCAACAGCAAAACGTACTAATGCGAACACAAAGGGATAATCTGAATCTTCTGGAAGCATGAACGGAATTCAAAAAGTTTTTAACTTGTGTTTACCAATGTGGCACCATGTATCTCCTTGGTATGTACCAATTGCAATGCATTTCAGAACAAAAACCTCCCGAAATGTATTTGAAGGGAAACACTATTTGACTATGACATTGGAATGGTTCCGGAAACGTTATTCGATATAATAATATCGACTGGCGCAGCCGGAACTAGAAATAACGAGAAGGAGACGATTCAGCTTCGAATGTGATAAAAATAAAGAATAACTTAAAACACTTCTTAGGTGTAAGTTTATGACCATTAAAACACCAAACGTTTAGCCAGTTAGTCATTATTTATGATCCAATGAACATAACATTTGTACTGAAATATGGAGATTAAGATTAAAAAATAACAAAATTATTGTATTTTTGCACATACATGAGTTTTTACAAGTTTCCTTACATACATATCTACTCTAAATGTTCTATATTATATGAGTTAAAAATAAAATAAAAATCTTAACTCGCAGGATGATAACTGGGTGAAGAACTTAAAGAGAAGTCTTATTAAATTTAGGTATCCAATAGAATGCAACCATATTGTCACGTGTTCAAATCACCTGAATAATACAGGCCTGAACTGCAAAAAAAATATATATACATAAAATAAATGTAGATGGGTATATAGGTTAGATTAAAATATTTTGAATTAAAAATAACATATTATATTACTTATATTATATAATAAATATATATATGAAAAAGTAAATATTTGATATTTTAGTTTTTATGAGTTGTTGTTTTAGCATTCCTGGTTTTGGGGCTCAGTAAATTTTTTTTTGAGCATATTAAGGGCTGCAAAAACAAAAAAGTTTGAGAGCCACTGACCTATGGTATAACTATAAATGTATATATATATATATATGAATGGAAACTTATTAAAAGGAACCAATGGGAACCAATTGTTAAATTATTTAAAATTAAATTAAATTATAGAATACTGAATTTAATGTTTTTGAGAATAAGCATGTATACGGCTAGATATTGGCAATTTTTAAATAAGTACCTATACACTACTAACTAAATATAATAATTATATTACCATATAATTATTATATTTAGTATAATTTTTTTTGAATTTAAGCCGTAACCACTAAAGCTACCATATTTTTAAAATCAACACTATATGGTTAAAAAGAGTAAATTCTCTGCACCACAAATATTATAGTTTTAAAATGGTAACAACCAAAATTCTTGAAAATGCGTAAAAATTTAAAAATCACCTGAAGTATAAAAACTAATAAAAAAAAAATTATAACTTATAGAACACAAAAACACTGCACACAGCCAAAGCCGGGTTTATTCAGTTTAGTGCTGATAGTAATGTTATTGTCCTGAACACAATAGTATATAAGTGAAAACAATGAGACATATTATTGTCTATACCTATTCATTTTATCCATGATGGAACAAGGCTTAGTTCCTATACTTACATGAGTGACGGCAGGTGGGCGGCGTACCCAATGGTTGTTTCAGCAACAATGAATACGATATTCCGAACCCTTTACAACTCATGGGGCGGAATTCAAAATCTCCCCAAGATCCAGAACATGGGTGCAGCTACAACTGAAAAAAAAAAAACAAATACACAAAACATAAAATAATTAATATTTGTTACACAAAAATACTGCTTACACCACAAAATAGAAGTGTGGTCATAAAAAAAGTGAAATATATGTGTTTTTATCACTTCAAAAATTCTATGACAAGATTACAAAAAATTTTGATATTAAATTTACTACTTATGTATTGAACAACTCATATTATTCAAAATATTATATTATTATTAATTTAGTATTTTAAACCAGCCATTAATGAGTTGTACTAACATTTAATCTAAATATAAGAAATATCATTTAATGAAAAAACTTTCTAATACCAATTTTAGTCATTAAACATTTTTCATGGACATTAATATGGTTATAAAATTACTTGAAATAACTTATAATGAATACAATTAAAAAAATTATAAAATACAATTACAGTAGAAACTCAATTGACCTTCACTATCTGTTACCCGTCATTGTTCACCGCTGAAAAAGAAGTTAATTAAGCGAAAAAAAGATGATTTGAACAAAAAAAAAAGAATGACAGATTATTTTGTATAATATGTTTTAGATTAATATTGTTTAGTGTAGTACCTATGCAATATTTAATAAGTATGCATTATTTTTTTTGAAAATAAACACGTAAAATATAATATATATATATATATATATATTATATATGTTACAGTAAATATCCGCAATTGGTGACTGTCATCATACTCCAAAATCATAAGTGTTGGCATATTGATTAAACTCTTTCTGTTTTCACTAGAAAATGTCGACAATTACATAGCGATGTTGGTAAATGTTGATGATGACGATTTATAAGTATATTGGGCAATGTAAATTGTGAAGTATATTATATATTAAATATATATATAGTTATATATAAGTACTAAAAAAATATTCTTTGATTTTTTTTCTTTAAATCCGTTCCTAGACTATCATTATAACATAGAAATAATTAACTATTTATGCTAATTATTTTAACAATAGAGCGATTGAAATTTTGACTTACTTAAAGTGGCAGTGTATCCGCAGATCAACATGATTGTGTCTCATCGGATGTGATGAACCTGATGCGTAGAAAAATAAATTTTTCTTGTTCATTACGTAAAGTCGTTTTGGTAACATTATATTATCCAATCTCTCAGGAAAAACTGAAGGTGTTATTCAGCTCCTAAAGTACTATATAAAAAAAAAAAAATCAATATTAAAATAAAAAGTTTGAAATTTTAAAATTAAATAAAATAATAAATAGGTGACGTTATTGTAAATAATTTAACACTGATTTTCAGTTTCACATTTAGTGTTTAATGTTCATAAATGTATAAGTAATATTTTAGTTATAGGGTTTTATCAGATTTAGACTGACCCAAACTTCTATTCTGCGATTACGAAATGATCTCTGGTTAGTTTGTTCCCCCAGAGTCCGGACCTCTAGCCTGTTTTTAAATTAAGTAAAATAAGCTATTTTATTTTTTATTTAGTAATACATCTTCACAAGGCTTAATCTTAATGAGGTCCCAAATCAATTTGAGATTCATCAAATAAATGGTTTCTCGATAACAATATTATGATTAAAGTTCAGGTATTTACTTCTATGAATAGTACAATTTAACAGGACTGCTGTATCGTAACTTGTAAATATTGCAATATGTCTATCTTCCATCGAAGTTTTTTCTTTAAATCTATCATAGTTATGATACAAAGAATACTCTAAACACAAAATGCTCTCTTAGAAAACTTTTTGCAAGAAAAAAATGAAATTTGGGTAGATATACGATAAGGGTAGAAACAGTGGATATTAGTAGATAAATCAGAGAATATTAGGAAAATTAAATTTTTTATGTTTTATGCAATATGGTCCGCCATTGAAATTCTTTAGTATTCCCACGTAGGAATATATAATAATATGTAATACTGTTTTATTTTACGGCTGTGTTCCTCTAAAATCTTAATTATAATATTAAGTCACATAATCTTACAAAATAATGTTGTTATTCGAAAATTACAAAAATTTGACAAAATTCATCAAATCACCATTATATTTAATATAAATTATAAAACAAATCTAAAATATTGTTCATAGCGAACACGTATTATATCCATCGGACATAAAAATAATAAAATTAATAATAATATAATATACTTAAATTACCGGTCACAAAGGTGAAAGGAATGGATCAACGACGGTGCTACACGGTAACGGAGCTCCATCTTTGATTGATCCCCTCACCGACGACGTCGTGTCTTCACTCTACATCTGAGCCGGAGACAGACCTCGTGTTGAGAGATATTTCGGCATCGAACCGATAAGGATGTGACTAATAATAATTAATATTTATCTATAGAACACATTGATATCGATAGTACAGCGAATCAATCTGGTATAAACCATCGACGAGGGAATGAACACGTCATTTTCATTAAAAACTATAACGGACAAAAAAAAACAAACTGTCTACAATTTCACGGATACTGAGAGCGGGAGCGAGAAACGAATGTACCGGTCGACTGACGAGTGGTAACTGTGTGCCGACCCGGACGTGAGCCATTTATATCTGCGCTCCTTATCGATTTTCCCACTGTCTGGGACGTGGTTCGTGAGCCAGACTCGTGTTCAGTGACAAACTCGACGAGCAAACCATCAACTACCCCGCATATTTGTAAGGCAAAAGTCGTACTGTCGGAAGCGGCTCCCAGGGCACCGAGAGTTCGGAACTGAACACGAGTCGGGCCGTTAAAAAAAAAAATGAAAATACTGCGTGCACGCGCCCTTTCCCTCGCCAAAAACCACCCTCCTCCAGTGAATTTCCTTTGTGATCACACACGCGCACAAAGCCCGGTCGCAAGTTTCCAAAAACTAACCGATTTGGAGGAAAGTTGCCCGAAATCGATTAGATTTCGGAAAATCGTCGAAAGAATAGCATTATTTCATGAACTTTCAATTTGAATTTTCCAAGTTTTGTCAGGCCGTGGACACTGAAATATTATCAATAATTTTGTTGGAGGAAATATTATCATTTATTAAATTGTGATAATATTGTTGTGATATTTACCAAGACTAAATAATATTTATGTTGTGGGCATAGACATAATAACACAGAATAATGACATAATAACATTTTACAAGGGTTCAATTGAAAAAAAATTGATGTTATGCATAGTTTAAAAGGACGAAAAACGCGAATGTGACGGACGTCCCCTCTTAATAGGCTTAATGTAATAATATCTTTCATAGGTAATTATTATAAAAAATATTCCATTACAATAATCGCACATTTTTAATCAATTTTGAGGTAAAACAAAAGAAAAGAAAACAAGAGCTCATTGGCTTTCTCGAGAAGAGCGCTGTGAGAAATGTTCAGGTTTAAAAGGGCGCCGTGGGTCGAAAAAGTTTGAGAACAGTAGTATTTTATTATAATTAATTTATAATAATATGTGGAATTCATAAAAATAAAGGATTATACATGTCTGGTTAAATACACTGTAGTTTAATGTCTACTTATGACCATAAAATCAAAAAAAAAAAAAAAAAAAAAAAAATGAATTCTGAGGGCATATGTAAACTCCCCTAAATTTTGGTAAATTCCCCTAAAAATGAAAATTCTTATCATTTTTTTTTTTTTATCAAATAGTAAACTCCCCTAAAGTGATTTTGCTACTGTATTACTCATATGTAAACTCCTCTAAAATATTAATATTGATTTGCTTCGCCGGCGGGATGAGTCATAACGATTCTCCCCCTCTCCCTCTACCCCTCCTCGCATCCTTCAGGAGCTAAGTGGCAGCTGCACACACGGAGGGTGAAATATCGCAGTCGTTCTCGCGCACGCGCACAAAACAACTGCCACACCACTGGAACATTAGCCCTTCGCATTTTTCCCCTTTCTTTCCCACGCCTCATGTTTCTGTGTCTCTAACCCTACGTCGGCTCAGTGCAGTATCGAATTGTAGCATATTATATAATAATTTTTATAAACATTAATAAAAATGTATATACATGTATTTATTAATTATATATCATTAATTGATTATATTATATTATACATATTAGCATATTTATATTATTTATTATACATTGTGTAGAATTATAATCTATATTTAAATAATATACAAATTTGTTGGTATTTAAAACAAATTATGATGCATATTATATTAAATAAAAATACCGAATGCATTTAACAGAATAAAAACTAAAAAGAAACGTCGGTGCTAATATAAAAATAAATAAACCTCTATAATAGGAAAAAATAATCGAATCGTATAAAATCATTTATGATAATTAATTAGCTTTAGTTTCAACAATTTATTATTTATCGAGTATTTTATACTTAAACTTTACAATTTTTAATTTTATTTCCATGCGTAATTCGTTTTTAGATTATTGTATATTTAATATTTATGATATATCAATATATTAATTGAACATGAACATAGTATTGGAATTGTAATAATAATCAATACACAGAGGACTTGTCAAATGCAATAACTGTTGTCCTATTAATAATTTTTTTATTTTTTTTTCAAAATTATTAAAACAACATTGCACTACAAAATTAAGGTATAATTTTTTTTTCATGTACCTACCAAATTTTCAAATTTGAAATTTTATACTACAGTTTCAGAAAATATTTAAAATGCCCATTTTGTAAACCTGATTTTTTTGGAAAATATTAGTGCTTAAATCTCTAATAAAGGTTAATCCTTTTATTTTCTATGATTTTTTTTAAGTTTGCAAATAATTTAATAATTTTATCAGATACGTTATAATAATAATGATATTATGACGTCAATTAGTGGCATTATATTATATTGACTATTATATAAAAATTTTCATGAAATAAAAATAGAAATTATTAATAGAACAAAAGTTAAAGTATTTTGTCAAAATATCGTACTGGAACACCCTGAAGAAAATTGTTACACATTTTTTTTTAGTATTCATACAATAGATTATTAATTATTATGATTAAAATATGCTTGACTTTTTTAAATACCCACAAATTTGTATATTTAATTTTAATTTCATATAATTTAAACATAGAATATACAATATACAAAATTAATTAATTGACATATATTATTTAAATAGACTTACAGTGAATGTATTGTATAAAAAATTGTACAAATTATATCTTTTACAAGCCCTACTACGATTAAGTGCTACGCGCTGGACTGCGTTGCGTTTATAATTTCGGTTTAGGGTTCCACGGTATTAAGTGCCCAGATTATGGGGTGCATGTCAATATTGTGAATCCTGTTAGCAGCACACAAACAAAACGACCCCTACACATCTGCGCTATGAGTTCCTCCTCACTTACACACACCGTGCTTAGTACATCATTATGTGTCGCTCTGTCCTCGTCGTTTTTCACTCCTGGGACCGGTGTGTGCGCCGCCACGCCGTTTGTACACATGTTTGCAGCTATTTCTATACGTATAATATTATAATAATAAGAGCCTGGATTTATACGCATTTAAAAAAAGGTCAAATATGATGCAAATATATGCAAAGAAAAAAAATGGCTAAATATATAGTTATATGCATTTTGTCATAATTTATAAAGTATTATTAAAAAAAAAAAAAAAAACTTTTATTCCAAGAAAAGTACTAAACATTTTATCAGTAACAAAAAAAATATTTAAAATTTTAACACACTTTTGAAATAAAAATGTGTTAAGGTATTATATCAAAATAACATTTTCGAAACTTTCAGAAAACTTAACAACAAAATAAACAGTCAAAAGATAAACTTAAGTTACAAGTCTTGCATACATTTTTTAAATATTAACAATATTAACTTAAAACTTGTCAGTATAACATATAAAATTAAAATTCATAGCAAGACCATTCAAATTAATCTAAAACTCACAAAAAACTTTAAAAAAATCAAGACCACTTAAAATTACTTATACCTAAAACTAAAAAAAAAAAATCTTTTAGCAGATATTTCAAAGTAAAATTGAATTACATATTCAATTTTTTCATTATTTCCAATTCATCAAATTATACTTCGTTTTTGGAATTTTGCCGTTTTTTTTTTTTTTTTGTAAGAAATTTATCAAACAAAATTTTGAAAATAAAGCAATACACAGTACACAATCATGTGATTGAGATTAGCCGTTAGATTAGCATGCCAGAATTCAGGACTCGGGAGTATATTATGATACGTGCTCCTATGGCTGGATAACTATATTTAGCCATGGATAAGCGACATTGTCAACAATTTTTTTCTCTGGTAAAATTGATTTATTTTAAATAAATAATGATTAATTTATTAAAATTCCATTTAATATGCATGTCATGTGCATTTATGACTAAATACGCAAAATATGCATTATATTGTTCACTGTGTTTTATAATGTTCGAAAGTAGAGCGACAAGTACAGTGTTTTTGCAAAAACGCCGAAAATATGCCATAACCCAAATTTTCATAAAATCTATTTTCATTTTTTAAAATAACTTCAAAAATAATGGAGCCATGAACTCGAAACTTAATAATGTGAATAATGTATAATATAATAAATACGCGTTAATATGAGAGAGAAGAAGAAAAAAAAGTATGTACTTCGCTCGTCGGGGGGGGGGTGTTCTTCGCACCTCGGGTGGAATACTCTTGACGGGTGTATTGAATTTTAAAGAAACGATAAATCATTTCTTCAATAATACAATAGATAAATAATATAAATAATAATACAAGCGCTGTACAATGTTATACAGAGTGAGAGAAATTCGTAAATCATAAGTGTGATGAAGTGGCGTTTTATATGCACCTAAGTTATTATATATTATATTATATGCCTAAATATGAGCATCATCAAAGCTCGATAATTAAATAAATAAAATAATTCATTTTATTAGTGAATATTATAAAATTATTATATACACTGAATAGTATGTAACTATTAATAAATATGTTAACTTCGTACCACGGATATTCTTCGGTCTTCGGGTCAGATACTCTTGGTGAGTGTGTTGAAAATGACACGATTATTATTGTTCTTTATATTACTAACTTCTTTCGTTCAGAGTCGTCTTATTGAAAAAAATTATTTATCGTTTCTTTAAAACTCCACATACTCACCGAGAGTATCTGACCCGAGGAGCGAAGAATATTCGAGGTGCGAAGTATGTCCGGTTTTCTTGCATTTACTTTAATTTACTATATTTTTATTTTTTGTTCTCTAACATTATGTACATTTTACACGATTTCCAGGATGCCGATGGATAATCGAGAGTTTACTGTATATAAAATTTACATTTACAGTAGTAGTATAAAAATTAATTTCGATAAGAGAAGAAATTTCACGAGATAATTCCTCATAATTCTTTTTTTCGAGTGTAAAGAATATAAAATATAAATTTTAGATACAATTTTTTTATGTCATTTTTTAATTTTTTAATGGCATTTTATTATTTTTTTTTATTCTGTATTTTTAGGTCTTCAAATTCGGAGCCCTACTTATTATATTATTATTTATTTATTTATAAAAATTTTAACGGGCTTGAGCCCTTTAAAAATAAGATTACAAATATAATTTACAAATTACAAGAAAGGAAACTTATTTATAATAACAATAAACAATAACTTTACAAGTAAAATGAAATAAATTAAAAATATTATAAAATTGTATACATTGTTAAAATTTCTTAATATAAATACAATGTTGGACTTAAATTTATCACGATTAGAATCAAAGAAATGTGTTGAAGAGGATATTTTATTAGCCATTAACAAAGCGCGAGGATAAAAAGAAATTATCTATCGAAAACGACATTTTTTTAAAATTTTTACAATATTTTTCTATTCATTGACTATTTTTTCTTAACCTAATAATAAACGTATAAAATCGAAACCGGTCGTTAATGAAAATTTTTGATAATACTCGAGGCTAAGTATTATTTTATATGTATAAATAGGTTATTTATTTTATATTGAGTAATAGCGTTTAAAAATTTTAGATTCTGAATGAAGTAAAGAAGCTAGTGTTTTTACAATGATGTTTATTTTAATTTTTTTATTTATTTATTTTTTTCTTTTTTTTTTTTCTGTGTGCAACTTTTCGTATAGAAATACTTGTCCAAAAGATTCGATCAATAACTTTTTGAAACCGGATTTGCCTCTAGATTGTACTTTAAAGAGGTCATTTTTTGAATTTTTCAATTCTTCAATTTTTTTTTTGGAAAAAACTACCCAAAATTTGACAAAAACGACT
>JAIPRM010011829.1:0-12576 GCA_025469315.1 Stegophylla sp. TES_Ste_2020 | reverse complement strand
ATTAACTTCCTTCGTTCAGAATCGTTTTACTGAAGAAATGATTTATCGTTTCTTTAAAATTTAATACGCCCGTCAAGAGAATACCACCCGTCGCGCGAAGTACACCCATCGTGCGAAGTATGTCCGGTTTTTTTTTTTATTACGTTGACATTCGTGACTATACGTTTGTGTGTGTGTGTGTGTGTGTACGCGAAATCCTTGGCTCCGTCGCGCATTTATTTTGTTCGTCGTAGGTATTTATTGTTCGTTCGGGTTAAGACAATTTATGGCACGGAAATTCGTCGTCGCGAACACGCCGCCGAGCAAATAATAAACTTATTCGCTTGGAACGCTTCCAGTGTATCTCGTTTGGACTAAGATCCCCGGAACGGTTTGAACAGTGTACGTGAAACGCACGTTTTCGTTTTTGTTTTAATCCGTAATTACGATTAGACGTCGCGAATTCGTGCGTGCGCGCTCAGACGCGTATTTCCAGTAATAATAACAATAATAAAATAACGATAATTAAGGAGCGGATTTTATTTAATGGGCGGAACCGTTTTCGGCCGAAATGAACCTTTCCCCTTTCGTCCAATTCCCTTTTCGGCCATCCTGTAATGTCCGTTTTCGGCCAGCACAATATTTTGGTCACCAATTTAAAAATTTATAAAATATGAGAGAGGAGAAACAACACGATTAGAATTCATTAAATGCATGTGCTACAATTATAATAAAAAATATTAAATATCCCTGTTTTTTTTTTTTTTTTTTTTTTAACGTAAACTGATAATACATAATGTAAACTATGTACCTGAATAATAATATTACTTAATATATTCAATAAAATTTGTGATTTTAAAATTGCAAGTATTTTTTTTATATTCAAGAGTTTACGTTGGTGACTAAAATTGTGTACTGGCCGAAAACGGACATAACAGAATGGCTGAATAGGGAATTGGCCGAAAAGGGACCCGTCCATTTTAATTGCCAAAAATAATTACCCAAAAAAAATCACCTAAAAACCATATTATAAATAAATAATGCATATTATATTACATTGATAATTGTGAAAAATGGTAGTAAAGAACACTTTTAAGGTCGAAACAATTTAAAACTTTATAAAAACACATTGGTTTTAATTTTTGGACTAAAATCTTGTTGTGTATTCAACAGTATATTTAAATTATGTTTTCGTCTATTTTCAGTGAAATGTCTTTTTATGCAGGAAGTCGATGAATCCGAACGTTTTGTACTACTGATTTTTAATAACAAAAAAAAAAAAAAAAAAAAAATCGGTTTGGCAGTTAAACTAGTGTTTTGTAGTATTTTATGGTTTTCAATTTTTGAGTTTTCTTCGTACGACTAAAATATGTAAAAATAAAATAAAATAAATAAATAACTAAAATCGAATAAATTAATTAGTAAACATTTGTAAATATAATATGAATAACGATGTAATACAATATGGAACCTATTAAGAAATTGATTCGTTCATATTATGTACGTTTACACGTGATACAAAATATAAAAAGAGTATAGAAAAAATTAAACGTATACATTGCTTACATTTTGTACATGCGTTTAAAGAAACTATAATATGGTAACTCTGTGAGGATTGAAAAAAAAAAAAAACACAAAAGTTTACTACTAAAATTTGTAAGCCCTCCTCCCCTAATCCTCACTACACGCCTGTACGGTAATCGCGTTTTTCTAGTAAGCCGAAAACTCGTTTACACCGTACGCGCAAGTATGGTTTTTTCAAAAATCATATACGAACGGTGCGCGAAATTTCCCCCTTGCTTTTGCGCGAAAACAAAATCGAACAAAGAGTTTGTCCTGGCCGTTACAAGGATATTGTATATTATTCGGGGTCACGGGTGCAGAAAATCCGTGAGTTTTTCACCGCGTTATTTGGCACCAAGAGAGCAGGGGGGGGGAGAGGAAAAAAAAATGTAAAATTACATGCCGCAAGCGTGATGTGTCGCACACGGCCGTCAAAAAGGTTTTGCTTGTGGATGGAAGGGGCGAGTTTTTCGCTTACAATTTTCAACAATAGTTCGCAACACGTTCGCCTTTAATACGACTATTTTTTAATATTTTCCACCGTCGTGAATTCTTTCGACGTCCGACACACATAATAATAATAATAATAATAATAATAATAATAATAATAATAATAATAATAATTTTATGCGCTTGGAAATTCTGACTCGTAAATTGATCGAGTGGCGGCGGCGACGATTTAATAATTGTATAACAATTATATATTATACCGGTCGTCCTTTGGTATTAATATAATATTTTATTAGGTATTATTATTGTTATTATCGTAGTAGAAACGCGTCTGAACGAAATTAAAAAAATATTTCGTTTTACTGTATTATTATACTCCGGTGGTTGCCGTTTTATATATTATTTCGCGCATAATCCGGTGAAATGTCGAAAAAACGTCGCCGGTACGATAATGTTTAATAATCTTACACGTTTTATGAAAACATTCTTTTTTTCACTGTCGTCCAGATTCTATTGGACTACATAGCAGTGGCGCACCCAAGGTTTGGTGCTTTGGGGCTATAGCCCCATCCAAAAATTCTTTTATTTAAATTTATAAATTATAAAAATTATTGATTCCTCAAAAATATATTACAATTTTTTGCTATTATTGCAATTAAACTATTGAGAATTTCGAAAAATAACGTCTAACAGTACCATCTAAAGGCGAAATGTGATTCATTAAGTTGCAGGTTGAAACGTTTGTTTATGCATTTCTATAAAAAAATGTGTATACAGAAAAAAAAAAATAAAAAATTAGTTATAAATATCCTTGTCAAAACACTAGCTTTATCGCTTCACTCGGAATCTAAAATTATTACTATGGATAGATTTTTTGGGGTAGTACGTGGTACATTGTTGTAATAATAAATAAAATCGTTAAAAATTAATGATACTTGTGCATTTGAGTATTTGAGTGTGAGGAAAAGTAAGAAAAAATGTAAGCCCAAAAAAAAAATCCTGAGTGCGTGCCTGCTACAGAGTGACCGCGAGAATTCATGACCTTAACTTTAAAAGCAAAAAAATAAAATATTTATGTGCTTATATATATATATATATATATATTATATTAACTACTAAAAACATTTCACATTAATTTAACGTTTGCCGTTCGAATTGGAAAAAATTAATCACGAGGGGGGGGGGGGAAATCCAAAGCGATAAAAATAAAGTTTTCAAACACGCTTGCACATCATGCCAACACAATATTATTATTACAACAACAACGATATATCACGTACAAACAAACAGTAGAACATTATATATAAATAAAAAAAAGTAATAATGGTTTTTTGTTTACCCGTACGCCATTATCAAACATTAATAGTAGGTAGTTAAAAACTGCGTTTCGCCCGAATCCCAGTGACTACCTTTTTTCTATCGACCCGAAAATTCCGATTTTTATTTTGCTTCCCGATGACGTCTGCCATTGAGGAACTTCAAATTTTATGAGGGATTTATTAATTTTCGTTTTTAATTTTACACTGATAACGAAAAATAACCCATAATAACGTGCTTGTTGATGAAATTTCAAACCGTCGACACCATAAAACCATGTACTGGAGGAGAGGGACGGGCAATAATTAAAATCGTTCATTATTTAACTGTTGATTTTAGATCGATTCCAAAAACTTTAATGTTTATTATTTATTATTATAATACGTAGTTTTGAAATGAGCTTTTTTGCGCGTCAGAAAAGACTCGTCTATCGATGATGTGCTGCAGTAAAGAAACACAAATGGCCAAACTATACGTTCTCTTGAAATATATTCTAATTTCAGACGTTCTTTCGGCGGAGCTTTTCATATTCTCCTCGATTATAACTTTTAGGAACAGGTCAATAAACATTTATTTAGAACCCGATTCCATGGGCCAGGAAAAAATCGTGTGAATAAAAAACAAGATTTTTTTTTTCACGTACAAAATTTACTCTTATTCAAGTCTATGACATTAACCCGATAAAAATTTATATGGTTCAGCTGGGAAAAAGAAAATATTATTTATTTTAGACCTCTTCTCCGAAATACCTATTTTGTTTTCGGTCACGCCCTTGCTATTAACGAGACAATAAGTGTGATTTATTCATAAACATTAAACATTCCAATTAATCCTCGCCACAAACGTATTGTACAATGTAAGTCACACCGGCGTTTCTCGTGAATCGATACGAGACACGTGGCCCAAAAAAAAAAAAAAAAACTCACGCGCCTCAATGGCAGTGATAAGTCAACAGTCGATGCGTTAAAAAATAAAATAAAAAAAAAAAAAAAGATTCCGAGCGAAATAATTCAGTTCGCCAAAATATGAGCGAGCGCTCGTTTCGCTTTAACTTTGTCCTCCCCCATCCCTTCTTCTATTATTTCTTCGCTATTTTATATCGAACACACGGGGAAAATCGAAAAATAACACTACCAAGACATATATAATATATATATAAGCAGTCCGTGTCCGATTTCCGGTCGTTTGATGTAGGATTCCGAATGAAATATTATTCGATCTTCTACGGCGAAATGTTACTCGACAAAGAAGAATAAGAAAAACATTTTAAAACCAATATGGCTTCGATGATTCGATGCAATATCAAAGGGACTCGTGAAAGATTCGATTACGGAATAAACAGTTCATCGCTTTTTACGGCCAATGTACGAGAGTTACGATGAATATCGAGGCTTGAATAATAAATAAAGGACACGTTTAAGCGGAAACGTCAAGAAGAATAATGATTATCGTTCAGGAATTTTTTAATGTTATCTAGGAATTTAAAATGTTGAGATTTTATAATTGTAGACGATTCAGAGTGGAGTAAAGAAGCTAGTGATTTTACAAATTTGTCTTTTGTAAATCGGAAAACATTTTTGATTAGTGCGCGTCTAGCATATTATGTTTCAGATACAGAAATCGAAAGGCATGGTTATCGAAATTCTCGATAGCTTTTTTCAAAAACTACCTCAAGTTTAAGTAAAACCGGGGTTTGATTCGAAATACCCAAACAATAACTCCAAAATTAATAAAACACGCCGGAAACTCGAAATTATCATCGATTTGATAATCAGTGTACCTGGTGCAGATTGTACAGACCACTTTCGGGATTATTATGGAAACTATCGTTGCTTTTTGTAATAAAAGTTTAAATTTTCGGTGTAACGAGCTGAACGTGTAACCCGATTTCATTCATATTTATTATCAATCAAAATTTTAGTCACTTACAATAAACTGGGTATAGATTAACGTTAATTATAAATTGTTATTAATCAACGGTTATCAAATAAAAATATTATTAAAATTTACAAAAAAAACGTAGCATTTATTGGATACCGTAGAAACCATTCGTATTTATGCGTTGTATTTTTCGATTTGACGTCCGAATGTCCTCTCGCCCGTTTGGACCGCGTCCATTTGTACCCGTTAAAACTAAACCTATTATTGAATTTTATTATTTATTTATTATTTTTTTATTTTTAGAAAAAAAATACATAATATAAAAATATTTTAACTTTTCCGGGGAACAAAACAACAACTGCTAACGAGATATGGACTCAAACTAGGGTCTGAGCAGGACACTGCTCGTTTCCGAGTGTACTGGGGGGGGGGTGGTGGTGAACCGCGTCTAGTTTTTCCCCCTCCTCGCGCTGCTGTTGACCATCTCCACGGTCCTCCACTCGGTAATTTTGGTTTTGAGTTTTGAAAAAAATCGTTTGCCGCGCGTCACTAGACGACCGGTGAACGCGAAAAACCGACCGAAATCCCCTTAGAATTTCCATAACGCCGCCGTCTACCCTCTCCTCTCCACCACCCCCACCTACCACCACTCCGCGCACCGGTGTTGATAACGAACCGTATCACTACTACATACCCGGCGCGGGCGAAAATCCGTGCACGTGATTGATGAGTTATTAAAGTTCGTCAAGTTTTCGGGCGCAAGTTCAAGAATCAATATAACTACTGCGAGAAGGAGTGGCCGTGTGCAGCAGCCTACTCGACGAGGCGACGAGGGACGGGGGACGGGGATGAAAGAACCCTTATTCGGGGGCGCGGCGACACACTTAACACGCGATCGTCGAAAAGAAGAGGCGAGAAATCCGCCGGATAAACTCGTATAAAATAAAGTTATATATTATTCGGCTCGGTTGAACTCCGCGGGGCACCGACGACGCGTGCGCTCGGTCCCGACACGTTTTTAATATCATTAGTATAGCGACGATGCCCTTCGACCCTGCCACCACCACCACCACCACCACCACCACCACCGCCGCCGCCATATCCTTAGCCAGGGATCCCTTTGATTTCGACCCCACGTAGAATCCGACGACGACGACGACGGAGACTACGGATGATTCGATTCCGAGTAAAAGTTATTTTTTCGCAATCCCTGGCGATAAATATAATATTTTCGACTCGTGAAAGTACAAAAGAGGCAAAATAAAATGAAGATAAAAAAAAAAAGCCGAACATACTTCGCACGACGGGTGGGATTCCCTTGACGGGTGTATTGAATTTTAAAGAAACGATAAATCATTTGTTCAACAAAACGATTCTGAACGAGGGAAGTAAATAATATAAAAAAGTAAACGAGAAAAAAAAAATGTTAGAACAATGTCCAAAATTTTTTTTTCACATTTTCAAAATTTTCTTGCGACAAAATCTTTCTTATATTATTGTCTATCTATGTTTAAATTTTCGCTGTAGTTCGCATCGAAAAATGATGGTTTCCGAGTCGTTTTTGTCAAATTTTGGGTAGTTTTTTCAAAAACAAAAATAAATAAAAATTGAAGAATTGAAGAATTGAGAAATTCAAAAAACACCCTCTCTAAAGTACAATCTAGAGGCAAATCCGATTTCAAAAAGTTACTGATCAAAACTGTTGGACAAGTATTTCCATACGAAAAGTTGTACACAGAAAAAAAAAAAAATGAAAATCATTGTAAAAACACTAGCTTCTTCACTCCGTTCAGAATCTAAAAATAGAGGAGAATAGGACAAATTCGATATTTTTACGGATCGGTCGCGGAGAAAACAAAAATTTATGTCGAACGTTATGCTACGGACAGAAGTGGTGTGAGATAAATATTTCATCCGTTATGGTTTTCGCGTGCTAGTTCAAAACATGACATTTCCTTAGAAATAGAACGATAAAACACACACACACACACACACGCGCGCGCGCGCGCGCGCGTGCGAGTGCCTTATTTATGCATATTTTATCGCGAGTAGAACGTCTGCCGAATAAAAGAGTGAAACCACCCCTGATTCGACTTCAATAAAATCAAAACGAAAATACCGATTTAAAAAACATATTGACAACGGCACGTTTAACTTCTGGTATGTTTCGACGGTGATGTATTTTTTTCTTCACTCTGTGTTTAAAAATACCCGTCGAAAAGTGTCGTGCAAATTGTAACTTTAAACAGTAAAAAAAAAAAAAAAAGTATGAGAAAAAATATGTTCAATTTTCAACTAAAATTATCGAAAATTCTAAATTTTATGAGATAAAACGTTACAAAACACAAGGTAATTCCAAAATTCTATATATATATATATATATATTTCCCAAAAATGGTCAAATTAATTACATTTCTGTATTTCCACTACCAATTGTTATAAATGGGTGAAAATTCCTAGTTTCTAGTCTTTCTGGTTTTCAAAATTATGGCTAAGTTACAAAAATCGGTTTCATGAAAATATCGTTTGGCTGTTTTTACTGAATTTTTCAACAATTCATCCCCGTTTTTGGAAAAAGCTTTACTAATTATGAAAAACGAGCTGTAGCACATTGCGGGGACGCAATTTCCAATCTAAAAATTGACTTTATGAAAAATGTCGAAGAAGTGTTTCTGTGTGAAAACGTAAATTAAACGAATAAACATCACAGTAAAAGCACTAGCTTCTTCTTGGAATCTAAAATTTTTCAAAAATCGCCCCTCCCTGAAAATAGAGTCAGGGACGCCCCTGGACAACACACGGTATTCCGGAACAAGGTCAATATGTGTACCAAACGTGTTTTCATCGTGCCACGGCGTCGTTAATTTGCATATTTACGCGTCTCAAAATGTCTTTACACATCGATTTATAAAAAATTCCGAGTAACTATCATGAATCAATAAGAAATCGTTTTGTTTAGTATTTATGTTTTACAGTTTTTTATACCAAATTTTACTACTTGTAAACCCATCTAGTCCCGCGATTGCACTTTTCGGTTAAATTGATACTTTATCTGAATAATTTCTACACGTTTTTTATCCATTTATTATGGATATAGAGTTTTTTATTTATTTATTTTTTTTTTTTTTTACTTAAAAAATTGCGTTTTTCTCTATTCCCAAAATGGGTTTTTTTTTTTCAAATAGAAAACCTGCCGAATATTTTTCAATATGTTTAAACTACGCCACGATTGGACTAAACGTTTTCCACGAATCGACCAAATCCGAACTCAAACCGAATGGGATGCGTACCTGCAAAAAAAAAAAAAGAAAAAAGTAAACGCTAAAATTAGAAACGCGAACGCGCACGTGATTGTTTTCAATTATTATTATATTATTAGGTCGTTGTGTCGGTCACTGTATTTGCCGTATGAACGAAAATGTTTTTAGCAAACGTTTAACGCGGTGTCGTGTGTGTGTAATTTTGTTTTACCCTTGTAATGACTTAATCGCGGGATAGGATTTTAATCCGGACAAAACCTTCGGGATTTTCGACCGTTAATACCGTTTCGTCTGTGCTACCGGACTTAAAAGACTTTCTCCAAATGAGATCTGTCGCTTATATTATTACGACGACACGTTGAGTGGATGACGATCGTTCGAAAGTAACACTGGATACGATTCGAAATTTCGATTTTAAGTACACATACGAGTACAAACGCGTTCGTTATGTCAATGTTTGGCGACTTACAAATATTGATTTTACGATTTTCACTGCCCTCGTAAATACCGATAATCCTTAACAGACCATAATATACATATATATATATATTTGCCACTTACACTGTTTAAACTACGATTTTTCAGTGGCGTTTTTTTTTTTTTTTTTTTATGGAAATTTGGGAATTTTTCGTAGGGAGGGTCCGACAATTTTTCCCAACACATTACGGTTATGGACTACTCTAAAATGAATAAGGAAAAAAAATGTGTTTCTCATAGTATATTATTGTCTACCTATATTTAAATTTCCATAAGGTTTTGTTTAAAAATTGTTGGTTTTCGAGTCATTTTTGTCAAATTATGGATAGTCCCCCCAAAAATAATATGTAGAATTGAGAAATTCAAAAAATATCTTCTCTAAAGTCTATCAACTAGAGGCAAATCCGGTTTCTAAAAGTTACCGATCAAGACTTTTGGACAAACAGTTTACAGAAAAAAATAAAAAAAACATTATTGTAAAAATACTAATTTTTTCACTTCGTTCGGAATCTAATACATAAATATCCGAAAATATTCCGCAGTTCTGACCATAGGTATTTTTCGCTTCTCGGGTGGGACTAATCAGGATGTATTAAACTTTAAAGAAACTATGATTCAGTTTATACAAGACAATTTCACTCAAAAATTGTAAAGTTTGTTATTATAATAAAAAAATAATATAAATATTTACTCAGTTCATTTTTTTTTTTTTTTATCTCATTATTGAATGAAAACAGGAAAAATATTTTATTTTTTAATATCCAATTTAGTCACTTCCGTCTTGTTTAACGAAAATAATATTAATTGATATTTATAAAAACAAATAAATATTTTCATTAATTAATATTACAAAAATAATTATTTTGCGAACGGCCAGTTGTACAGCTTACTATTAACTGAGAACAGGAAAAACACAATTTGATGAGAAAAAGTGTCACATTTTCTTGTATCTAATATCTTTGTCTATTTGTACTTAAATTTTTCTAAAGTTTAAATTGAAAACATAAAGTTTTTAACGTGTTTTTGCCATACCCCGGGTAGTTTTTCACGAATTTCGAGAATTTCGAAATATCACTTCCCAAAAATACCATCAAGAGGTAAGTTGTGATTCAAAAAACAGACTGGTTGAAACTATTGGACGAGTGTTTACAGGGGAAAAAAAATAATAATAATAAATAAACGCGATGGTGAAAACACTAGCTTCTTCAAAATCCAAAATTCTACGAGACAGAGACGTCCCAGTTATACCATAAAGGTATCAAATAACGCGTAATTTGTTTTTCATAACAACGATATTTGGAGACAGGGTCGCCGTTCCATCACCAAAAAACACCCCTTCTGTGTCTGCGTCACTGGCGGTTAGATTACACGCGAACAAATCGAATAAAATTCAATATCGGTATACTGCAATAACCTAACCTACAAACAGGTGGCAATATCAATATGTTTTACGTGCAAAACGGTGTATCTAATGCGCTGCGGGTATTGCGATATTATCATTTATTATGTTGTAAGACACGGGGGAGGGGGGGGGAGGCGAGAAGAGATTTCGTTTTTTTAGTTTTTAGTCGATAAAAAAGGGAACCCCGTGACCTTTCCGCCATCCCACGTCGTCGTCGTCGTCGTCGTCGGAGCGTAATATCATTATTGCGTGTGTGTAGTCACGGAACTCAAAAAAATATCATCAACGTCGGCGCGGGGAAGACGTATAGACGTGCATATTTATAACACGTGAGAGTGATTGAATGTAGTATACAGTGATTACCAAACTTTAGTTTTTCTTCAAAGTCTTCCAGAGAAAAAAAAATGATTAAACGGAAAACTTTTCTAACGCTTCCCGTGTGAATAATATTATAAATTTCAAATAGATTGCATTAGACTTAGGGGATATTTAATGACCCGATAAAACGCGAAAAGGTAAAAATATATAAAATAAATTAAAAATATTTAAATAAATGAAAAAAATTTCAAAAGAAAGTGATAAAATACAATAAAATTCGAGAAATTGAGACGCCGGATGTTGAATAGAAAATTTATTATTACGAGGAAGTGAGACATATTGCACTTTGTGAAAAAAAAAAAACTTTAAATAATTGAAAATAAGCTGAAATGTACAAAACCGACGTCATACATTTTGAAAATAACGTGACGCGTTTAAAAAAACGATAAATGTGAAATTACAAGGAAGAAATGAAAAATAAAAATTATTTATTAGAAATTTTATTATGTAGTAAAACATATTTTTAGCTCGGAACAAGTAGAAAAAGCCGGAAATACTTCGCACGATGGGTGTACTTCGCACGACGGGTGGTATTCTCTTATTGAATTTTAAAGAAACGATAAATCATTTCTTCAGTAAAACGATTCTGAACGAAGGAAGTTAATGATAAAAGAAAAAAAAAAATGTTCGAAAAATTTTCAAAATTTTCTTGCGCCAAAATCTTTTTTATAGGATTTTCTATCTATGTTTAAATTTTCATAAAATTCTGATAAAAAAAGTGATGGTTTTCGAGTCGTTTTTGTCAAATTTTGGGTAGTTTTTTCCAAAAAAAAACATTGAAGAATTGAGAAATAAAAAAATGACCTCTCTAAAGTACAATCTAGAGGCGAATCGGGGTTTCAAAAAGTTATTGATCGAAATTTTTGGACAAGTATTTCAGTACGAAAAGTTGTACACAGAAAGAAAAAAAAAATAAAAAAATAAATAAATAAACATCATTGTAAAAACACTAGCTTTTTCACTTCATTCAGAATCTAAAAAACTACCGAAGTCATCGAAATCTTATCTCTAATCATTATGATATATTTTTACTCTTGAACGACCGGTAGAAATAGTTTTATCATAATATTTTTATTCTAAACGAATCAAAATAACTGTTGCGGAATAATGTGATTTTTTCCGTGTATGTTACCGTTTAGAAATCAAGAAACTTTCTATTCAAAAAAGAAATTTTCATTCAAAATTGGCCACTGCTGAAAATCTAACTTTTCGCAAAAAGTCGATCGCGAACTGGTATCCTTAGTATGATAATAATGCTCTACTGGTAACATTGAAATATTGATTTATACCGTTTCGTCCCAAATCATGATTACGATTATTACGGATCAGTTATCCTTTTTTTTCTTAAAAGCTGTGTACATTCAAAACGTCAAAACGTTCTTTAATCCCGTTGCCACAGAACCCGATTGTAAACGAGCGTATTCAATACGAATATTCATTTACAACTGAACCCGACGTGTCCTTTTTGACGTTTTTCACGCGGATTTTTCTCTTTTCCTCGAATATTTCGGTCCTCCACCCACCATATCACTTTTGAATTTCTCAAAAGCCGATGTTACCCAAGTATTATAATATTATTAAATTCTTTAATTCATATGACTATAATCTCACGTTCAGCGCATTAACGACCGACGAAAGGCTGACTGTAAGTTGCGTCCCAATGTACCTTTTTGATGTAAATTGCGTCCCGGATATTTTTTGGGGTTACGTAAATTGCGGCCCGGATATTTTTTGGGTATATTTAAATTGCGTCCCGTGAATTTTCTATATGTATGTAAATTGCGTCTAGCGAAATTATAAATTACAACCAATATTTCCCAATTTTTCCCATTTTTATCAGACTTAGGACTGTCAATATTTTTTATTATA
>JAIPRM010011828.1:0-12577 GCA_025469315.1 Stegophylla sp. TES_Ste_2020 | reverse complement strand
CTTATCTTTAGTCACTATCTATCTTATACTATATACTTATCTACTATATATTTGTCAATTTAATAATGTAAATTCTGTAACTTTTGCTCACTTGGGCGTAATAAATAAATAAATAAATAAATAAATATAGATAGCTAAACAAAATTTTTATATAAAGATCAAAGGAATTTCCTGTACGAGACTTGAGTCTTAGAACCACCCCTTTGATAATAATGTGTGAGAGAAGGTGAATATTTCGAGCGAAGTGAGTAAAATGTTTTAGTTTCTACTCAAAATTATATGTTGAGCTTCATTTGTTCACGACAAATTATAAGTGTTGATGTAGCACAACGGAGTTTTTTTAACATTTCGAAAGTATTATAAGTTATTTACTATACATATAAATAATTCGAGGAAGTATACCTACTATTACATTTAAAAATAAACATTGAAAATAAAAATAAAATTTAAACTTTAACGCAATTATAAGTTGTCATAAATATTCTTATTAATATAATATTAACTAAAGTATATAGTTCAAAATAATAATAATTAAATAGCGTCTTTGCTCTACTTCTACTTTTGCCCACTTCTTGAACATCATGTATAACCGCCGCCACTGGTTCTTTCGAGTGTTACCTATAATTATATTATGCCAACACCTTCACCGAACGAATAGTTTATACGTTTTCTGTGTGTACTTCGTGTGTTTTTAGTTTTTTGAAATTATTATTTTTATCAAAACTAAACGTATTAATAATATAGACTGTAGAACCCCTTTTGTCCGCCCTCGGCTGATCCGCCACTCCGGTTGATCCGTTCATAGTTTTTGGATTTTCCAAATTATAGTAGATATTTTAGAAAATTAATAGCCAGTTTACTATTTCCTCTTTAGCAGTTGTCTGTTTTAGTACTCAGTCGAGAACTGTCAAACAGAAATCTATAAATGATTTTTTTTTCCAAATAATCTTTTCTAGATAATATGTATTAATATAATTATACTTACATTAAAAT
Organism: Stegophylla sp. TES_Ste_2020; assembly: GCA_025469315.1. Taxonomy (NCBI): domain Eukaryota; kingdom Metazoa; phylum Arthropoda; class Insecta; order Hemiptera; family Aphididae; genus Stegophylla; species Stegophylla sp. TES_Ste_2020. The sequence goes on along the minus strand of JAIPRM010011828.1, from coordinate 11,584 downwards.
TTGTACTATTAGTGTATGTACAGTAAATATGTAGTATAATTTAATATTTTACATAATTTTATGTACTATAAATTTCCAAAGTATAAAATCCCAAAGGTGACGGATTAAAGGGGTTCTCCTGTGTACTACATTCATCGAACTGACGTTTTTAATTGTATTATTAATCTTTCGCCAAATATCGAGTGCGCCATAATGGCGTTTTTTTGTCGAGTACGTAAACGCGTGCGTTTATTCGAAATAGCCGGCGAAAATATTAGAATAACAATAATGATTATTATCATATGGATATCGAGGAAGGACGAATTGACGTTAAATAAAATTAATAGACAAAAAAAAAAAAAAAACAAAATTATAAAATAAACACAGCGTATAATCGTTGGACATCGGTAGATAATCGATTATAATGATAATATTACACGATTACGACTAAATGCCTGCATGGCGCGGTTCCACCTGAAATCTACTTTGCGAATATTATTCGCGTGTCGCCACGTGTTACGTGCACGGAAAAAAAAAAAAAATAATAATAATAAATAAAATCTTTGCGTATATTTTATATTATTATGTTATGACGGGTTCCCCCCCGTCCGAATCGCGTGGTAAACGTGATCATACGCATGTCTTACACCAGTTGTTATAATATTATGTACCCGCAGTGTGCCATTCACAAAACCACATTTTATAACATCAAAGAATAATCGCCACACGGTGGGGCCGAGTATAAAATCAGTGTGTCGGAAGTCAGTGAAAGTGAAATCTCTTTCACAGCTCCTCGCCATCGCATACAAGCCGACACTCCGAACATAAAAATATCAGGTAAATTTTGTTTTTGTTTATTATTTTCCACGACAAAAGCTTTATGTAGTTATATTCGTATAAATACGAAGTATTTAAAAAAATATGTATAAAATATTTGTAATAAAATCGATATGATTTTGTTTTCGTTTGCGTTATTATTAATATAGAGAGAAAAAAAAAAACTGTCGTATTGTTCACAAATTAATATCGAAAGGACGTTTAACCCGGGCGCGCGCGTACGTCCGTGACCGAGACGCGCAGGCATGCCGCTTAGAGTTCGACAGAATTTGTTTCGTTACTTATAAATTTTGGAATACAAAGTTCGGGCGAAAAGTAACGCGTTTTATCTATATGCAATACTCGTATTCGGGTCAGCCCCCAATATAATAATATGATAATCGTAGGCGACGATAATAATATGAAACAAAACTCGTACCGTCGAGTAACTCGGAGCTAGGAAAAACTACCTCGTTTTCATGAATAATCCATTTATTACGCGTATTTTATCGATTTTATTCAAAATTTTGAACTACCGAAATTTTGAAAGCAATTTTGGTCGGACAATCGCGTCACGCCAAAAATAACGGCGATAGAAGTTTCAAATTAATAATAAATAATATCACCTACTGGACGACAGTATCAAGAAATATAAAATGTTGTCTGTTCAAAGTGGTTTCTAGTTAAATTTCAATTATTGAATTTGAAATTTTCCAGAAATCGGCTCGATAAACTTATTTCACAATAGTTTTAACTTTTTTTAAGTTAGATTTACCGAAATTCAAAATATGATTTCCGTTATGGCGAAAAATATGCAAAACTTATTTTGTTATTATTTCGTTAGATTTTTCAGAGCCATAGGGCGTAGCATGATGAATTTATGTGAGGGGTCCATATCAATAAAACGTTTTGGAAAAAATATTTTATAAAAAAAGAATCTCTAAAAAAATGTCCTTGCTATGTTCAGTGGTTTACTCATATACATATTATTATATATTTTTGATTAAGTCATGACTATCGGGTTTTTTTCCCGGAAAGGTCCATAATGATGGCGGGCGATAATAAATAACAATATTACAATAACGTATAATATTATATATATATATATTATTATTATTATTATAAATTATCCACCTATTACATTTGTATGTTTACAATTGTACACTTTCATCGTTATTATTAATACTTATTACATTTTGAATTATAAAACAAATCAAAGGAATATAATATAATTTACATTTTTATCAAAAAATAATAATTACAATAAAACCTTTTCAGTGTAAAGTAGAAAATAATCAATTTTACAAGAGGAGGCTAGACATTTTTTTGGAAGTGCTATAGTGTCCCTTTAGCCCCCCTTTATACTACGCCTATGTTCAGAGCTGAATATCTGTTAATTCATTTCTAAATGTTGTTAACATTTTTATAAACGATTTTAACGTTAATATACGGCGAAATTAATTAAGCTGAGTTTTTTTATTTTGTTCATTAAACACAAACGAGTATATATTGTCATTATTTTTTCAAGTCGCCTCCTACCCCCACTTCCCTCTACCGGAAAACGTACACTCGGTGAGAAGTTCAATTTTCCGATCTCATTACATTACATTTTACGTCGAATACTCTTAAGTTATATTTGCGAGGCTATAATTAGTATAACTATACGATATGTAGTTAGTAATAACGTAATAACGCGTATATGAGATAGTTTCCGAGTCTTTTTTGTCATATTTTGAAAATTTTTTTCAAAAAAAAATTTAAAAATTGAGAAATTTAAAAAATGACCTCTTTTAGGTACTAATTAGAGGCAAATCCGGTTTCAAAAAGTTGCTGATCAAGACTTTTGAACTCAGTGCTGTGGAAAATAATATATGAATTTCCGCTTCAGTCTTTTAGATTCTGAGCGAAGACGGTTTCTAGAGGTTGTAACAATGATTATTGTTTCTTCGCCTTCTGGAAATACTTGTCTAAAAATTTCATACAGTTAATTTTTGAATCACACGCCCAAATGGATCATTTTTCAAAATTTTCAATCCTTTTTCTAAACACGAGGAAAAATTGATTATCAAGTTGTGCATCAGTCTGTGCGATGCAGACGGGAAAACCCGTTTCTTTAAAATTCAACGCGCCCACCCGAGAATCGAAGAATACCCGTGGTACGAACAGTTGCTATACCGGATCTTTTCTTACGAATTTCCCGTGACTGCGTTATTTGTAATAACTAATAAAAAAACAGTTACTACTATACTAACGCCGCCGCAATGACATAGGGGCACAACTATTATTATACGTTTTCGAACAATCGAACGCGCGCGACCGTTGCGTTCTTTGGTTTTCATTCATAGCCGCGCGTTGTCATCGTATTGATAATAATAATTATTATTGTTCTGTACCCACAGTAAAAATATTGTAATAATTAAGTTTACACGTATTTTCTATAATAGCTGCTGTGCGCACCACTCGTTATTTGTTGTGCGTGCGAATCGTGAATATAATAATGTGCATACAATATAAGCGCACGTGGAACGCCAAAAATACGATATTGTGCGAATAATGAACACGTTTTTTTGTCGTCTGAGAGTATCTAACATTATTATTATTATTATTATTATTATTGTATAACGCGTTCGTTGCACACACTTTCGAGGGCCGCTTTTATCGTCCCCCCCCCGCGTACCCGCAACTAATATGACATCGTTATAAATTCAAAACAAATGTGCATTCGGCAATTAATTACAACACGATCACGTTTATTTTCATGAATGTATAAATATAATTCATATTTTGGCTATCGCCCCGTCGTCGGGAAACGCGGAATTGGTTCTCAAAAAGAACTATCGGGAAATATTGAAACGTTGGACTTGTACAAATTTTGGCTTTTCATTACCAAAATATCCCCACCGTTGCACAACAAGTCTAGGGTTGTATATAGATGGAGTAGAGCGAAGCGACGAGCACGTTTACCCTGTAAAAAGCTTTAAGAGTCCGTGTCCCAATAGTACCGCCCAAAAGATATTTTTCCAAATGAATGATTTTCGTAAAAAAAAAAACTCGTTGTTTATTTTTACGAAATAAAAGGTATCGTTTGGAAACGCGTTAGCTGCACGAGAGAAACAATTTTGTTATTTAGTTATTACGCTATAGGTAGGACGTCGATGACTTTTGTTTTTAATTCTATACAAGTCACTACAACGATTTTTTTATTTTTCATTTTTAGACATTATTTGGCTATAAATACATTTGTTTATTACAGGTCATTTTTTTTTTTGTACAATAATTTTTTTTATTATTAAATGTTATATTTTAAAAATACAATTTTTTTAAAACGATTGTGTTTTAATTATTAGAGGAAATTATTTGTAATTAAATTTACCACTTGCGCGTCATAGTACAGGTGCTTTTACATTAGATGTATATAACACTCTTATCGAATTCGCATTTATACATTTTGTGAAATAAATGAACTCAAATAGTTTTTGTCTAACGAGTTACAGTTCCGTTATAAATATAATTCAATTTTAATCTTTTAAATCAATTTAAATGACGTTTACTACTAATTTTACAATAATTATTGTTCTAATATCAATAATGTTTATGATCATTTCTTTTTTTGTTTTCGAGTCATTAAAGCACTTTTTTCCCGATCATTTTCGTAATTTTTTAGGTCAGCCCCACATCCTATCTCTATAGTTATTCCCGATGTAGTTCTCGTAATATTTGTTATTCATAATTAGTTATGAATCCGACACGTCCGATAATGTAATAACTAAAGAAGTAAACACGGCCGCCGTCGCCGTCGAACGTAATCTCCGCCTCTGTTATATTTCCTTTCTTTCCCCCCACCCCTGCCTCCTCACCCGTTTAAACACCAAGCGAGCTTTCGCGCGAGTACACGACGTACTATGTCGAACAAAATAATAATAATAATAATATGTAGTGGACCGCGTGATATAATGCTGCCTGTCTACCTGTTGCACAATACTTACCATTCGGTCAGACGGGTTTTTAACATCTCTCCTCGGACGACGACGACGACGACGATGAGAATATCGGACGTGAAAAGTAAAACCGAATGACCGGTTATGCGCTTTTGTGTGTGTACTCGTACATGTTTGCTGGTGTGTGTGTGCGTGCGTATGTAATATGTATATTATGTGTGCGCTTCCGATGGGCGAAAGTGTACGCTCGGTATTTCCTTATGAATATATTCCAATGCGTTCACTTATGTAACACCCCAGTAACCACTATTATAATACTTCTACTCCGTGCGTGCGCGCGGACAGTACCTCTCTATGTAATAATCGACGCACGTAATAGCGGGCTTAAAATTATTATAAGTATGGTGTCATACGAGCGTTGTTAACTCACCAACCCGAGGCTTGTCATGTATTACGTGAACCTGTTAATAGTGTAAAGGTCGCGTGGGGTATTTTTTTAACACCGGTTTTCTACGACGACGACGACGACGACGACGGTTTTCATGGTCAAATTCTACACGCGCGCGCGTCCATTTCATCCGATTACAGTGCCAACGATCATGACGTAATATCAGTCAGTACCCGATAATATAGAACTTTAATATTATGTTATTATTATTATCCAGCGCATATTTACTGAGGAATTTTCACCGAGCGGCGGGAGAATATCCCCTCGAAATTATACGCAGTCAAACGTCGAGACAGTGTATTTAAAATGAAAAAATAAAATTGAAGAATTGAGAAAATTAAAAAAGTTACCTGTCTAAAGTACCAATTAGAGACAAATCCAGTTTCTGAAGAGACTTTTGGACAAGTATTTCTATACAAAAAAATATATTGTACAGAAAAAAAAAAATAAGTATCATTGTAAAAACACTAGTTCATCATTCGCTCTGCTCAGAATCTAAAGATTCAGCACTCGTCCCGTGTATTTTTTCGAATTGATTTTTTACGGTCACCCTGGTGTTGGATAAGCAAGCGTTAGGTCGAGTATATTGTATTTTAGTAGTTTGCGCGTATTGATATTGAATTATTTGTAACATTTATAATATTTTGACCGATGGTATTTTGCACGCAGCATGTGGATTCTCGTGCTAGTGCTGTTCAGCGTCGTGGTGGCACTCCTGTCGTATATGGACATGAGAAAACCGAAGAACTACCCTCCAGGTATTACGATTATTTCCCACTTACCATTTTTCCAATCGTCTTCCAAACGGTGTTTGGAATGAATTTATGAATATTTTCGGTTTTCAACGGATGACTTATTTAAGCACATTCAATTTATATGCATTATGGATTTTAAATGTCAATTCTGTGCAACAATAACTAAACTCATAAGACAACTGATGCGCTTTAGATTAAAAAAAAAATAAAAAATTTCTAATTGTCAAATTACAGACATTAATATATTTTTCTATGATTAATGTATAACGTGTATTATTATCAGAGAAAAAGGTTGTTCATTATTAGATATTTTTTCGTTCAGTTTATAATTAAAAAAATAACTTATAACATAAAAATAATACAATAATTAAGCTATTGTCTATATAAAATTTCAATTTTATTAGTTGAATGTCGTTCGTATACAATTTATAATAAATTAAAAATAATTTGAGACGAAAAGTCGGTGATTCATAACTCTTAAACAATTTTTTTTTAATTCTTGTGGTTAGGTGAACGCATTGTTTTTGACGGTGAAAATGAACACGAAAGAATTCTTTTTGAAAACAAAAATAAAGAAAAAACGAATTATCAATGCTAATGCGTTTATTTATTTTTTTTCTGAATATGAATGTTCCAAACCCCGTTTCGACTTACTGCAAAATTATAACGACACTTGGTCAATATCGTTATTATTACTATTGTCATCGTCCGTTTGATCTGCTCACTATTATAGGTCCAAAATGGTTGCCGATTTTGGGAAGTGCGCTCACCGTGAACACGCTTCGGAAACAGACCGGATACTTGTACCGGGCCACCATTTGTCTGGCGGAATCGTACGGTCCGATAGTAGGTCTGAAAGTCGGCAAAGACCGGCAGGTGGTGTGCTGCGGGTACAACGCGATCAAAGAAATGTTGACGAAAGATGAGTTTGACGGGCGGCCACAAGGACCGTTTTACGAGACCAGGACGTGGGGCACTCGGAGAGGTACTATATAAGTTATTTGATTTTTGTTTCGTTTTCCAATAATATAATTAATAAATTTTGCAAAATTTTCAAAATAAGTTTATTAAAACATTTTAAACAAGCAAACATGCTTTAAATATTTTTACGTATACGATTAAAAAGTTTTTAACACGTTTTTAAGCTGTTTGATTTTTTTTCATTTTTCTCTCTGGAGATATTATAGACAGGATTGAAAGAATGTTTTTTTTTTTTTGTAAAGGTATGATTTTTTATTACAAGTACTACAAAATATACTTTAAACATGATGAAAAACGTTTTATTAATTATTGTTCAAACAGATTTTTAAATACAAGACATAACGATTAAAAAAAGAGGGTAGTTTTGCGACCCCAAGTCTTATGGAACCGCTTTAACTTCAATCATCTATAAGTTATCTCTCTGTTTCTCAACACAGGTCTCTTGCTGACGGACGAGGAGTTCTGGGTGGAACAGCGGAGATTCGTGTTGCGTCACCTGCGGGAATTCGGTTTCGGCAAGAGAACGATGGCGGAACTGGTGCAGGAGGAAGCCGTACAGTTGGTGGAAGAGTTCAGGGAGCAAATAGCCAATTCCAAGGACGGCAAGGGATCGATATTCGCGATGAGAGACGCGTTCAGCGTGGGAGTGTTGAACACCCTGTGGTCGATGATGGCCAGCAAGCGGTACAACGCGGACGACAAAGAGCTGAAAGACCTGCAGGCGCTGTTGACCGAGTTGTTCGCCAACATCGACATGGTGGGCGCCCTGTTCAGCCAGTTCCCGTTCCTTAGGTACATCGCTCCCGAGGCGTCCGGTTACAGGTCGTTCGTCAACATCCATCAACAGGTGTGGGCGTTCCTGAAGGCAGAACTCGACAACCACAAAGACACGTTCGTGCTAAATCAGCCACGGGACCTGATGGACGTGTACTTGCAAATGTTGCACTCGCCGGACAAGAAAGACAGTTATTCAGGTACGATATTTCGGTCGGTCGGTCGACTACAGGAGTTAGGAGCATGGGATCTAGGACGTCTTGGCGTACAAAATACAAGCATTTTAATTTTCAATTATAAAACATAATTAATACAAAAAAAAAAGCAATTGAATTTAGTAGCGATTTGTTTTGATGAGTTTTCTCGACTGCAAAAGCTCTTTATTTATAATCTATTGTCCATTGAAACCGACAAGTAGACACAATATTTATGTACAATTTTATAATTGATTACCATTTACTTTCATAAAATTTTAAAATGCCAAAACGGCCCTGCTCCAAAATTGTGTCATACGCCAAAATAGTTTATGCCAAAGTGGCAACGCCAAAACGTCCGGGTCCGAGGAATACGTCGAAAACATTAGACACGCTTAAAGACTCTTATTTTTCTTAACTCGTCGTGTCTGTCGTTTCAGAATCTCAGCTTTTAGCCATCTGCATGGACATGTTTATGGCCGGATCCGAGACCACGAGCAAGTCGTTGGGATTCGGTTTCCTGTACTTGCTTCTGAACCCGGAAGTACAGAAAAAAGCCCAAGAAGAAATCGACAGGGTCGTCGGTCGTGACAGACTTCCCACGTTGAACGATAGGCCCAAGTACGTATCGGCGTTTACAAATTACAAAACACGCATATACGCACTATTGAATAATGTTTTAAACATAATATAAGTACTATTAAAGTTTTAGGATTTTGTAGGTTTAAAAAAACTATGAAACTATGAAAAAAAAAAAAAAAAAAAAAACACTTAAAACAGAGCAATAAAAAACTAAATGTCTATAAAAAAAGCAAAATTAAATTGCTTGAATTTCATTCTATTTAGATTTACATATAAATCGAATTTTTAGCTCGTGTAGCTTCGTTTTAGACCTGCAATAGAAAAATAAAGTAAATAATTACAATAATAACAGCATGATCGATGGTGGGCAAATCGATTTTCGGGTAAAATCATAAATATTGTAAATTACCTCTTGTCTCACCTTCCCACCGTTCGCCCGTCCATCGTGACCGTTCGCCGCGCATAATAATTAGATAATAGCATATTAATTAATACTACTCTAACCTTCTGGTGTCGTCCGCGTTGTTTCAGTATGCCTTACCTAGAAGCGCTCGTGTTGGAGTCGGTCAGAGTTTTCATGGGACGGACTTTCAGCATACCGCACAGGGCTCTCAAAGACACCACGTTGCAGGGCTACTACATACCCAAAGTACGCAACGATTGTGCGCGCGCGAACGTAGAATAAAATAATATGATGTATCATCGTTTCTTTTTTTTTTTTTTTTTTCACCAGGACACAATGGTGATCGCTAATTTCGCCGCTTTACTCAACGACGACGACGTGTGGGATCATCCGGACAGATTTTGGCCGGAGAGATTCATCGGATGTGACGGAAAATTGATCGTTCCGGACGAATACTTGCCTTTCGGATATGGTAAATGCACGAACAATATAGTTATGTAGACAAAATTCGAGTATATCCCCAGATATTTGTCCGGGGGGGGGGAATCTAATATTTTAGATTCTGAGTGGAGTGAAGAAGCTAATGTTTTTTTTTCCTGCAAACACTTTTTCGTACAAAAATACTTGTTCAAAAATTTTGACCAGCATCTTTTGGTATCGAGAATTTGTGTCTAGATGGGGGGCAGTATAGAGGAGTCATTTTCCGAAATTCTCAATAGTTTTTCTAAAATTTGGGAAAAACTACTCGAAATTTTATGAAAACTTTCTTCTTTAATCCAAACTTTATGAAAATTTAAAAATACATAGACATATGAAGCATATTTTGATGAACGAAAATTTTTTAATTATTAAAAATACAAATATATCATTTACGGCGTACTTTATTACTAAATTATTATTACAAAATTTTTTCGACAGGATTTTTCGTCTTTGGAAAAAGTATTGAGAATCCAAAAAAAAAATACCTCTTTAAAGTACCACTGGGGTGTGATTTTTGATCTAAAAAGCGACTGTATGAAACTTTTAAACAAGTGTTGTTACGCGAAAGAGTGTTTTCATAGAGAAAAAAAAATGAAATAATCATGATCGTCGTAAATTAAATTCTCCTGTCGTAGTTAGTACTGTTTAAATTTATATGTAATTTTTAAATTTGTTTAATGAACGGGGAGGATTGTTTTTTGTGACTTTAGAGAATACCAATATAGCGGATAACTATCGAAAAAATTGATCAGAACGTTTGTTAATTGTTTTTTTCCCCCTCTCAGGAAAACATCGTTGCATGGGACAAACTCTCGCCAGATCGAATATATTCTTGTTCTCGGCTTGTCTGTTACAAAACTTCGATTTCTCAGTACCCGCCGGTCAGGCGCCGCCGAGCACGTTGGGCGTGGACGGAGTGACCCCGTCACCCGGCGAATTCAACGCTTACGTCAGTCTCCGGTCGTGATAATGGATTTTAACTTAAAACAAAAAAAACTTATTAATTATAATTATTGTAAGCTACTTAATATTTTAGTGTTTAGTTCAACCTCGGCAGCAATGCGTTCGCAGTGAAAACGCAACGCCGAGGTAACTTTTAATAATAATAATATTATTTGTCGATTTGTTACTTCTAATATTATAACACGTATTTATACGTCATGATACGCGATGAATATTAGATTAATTGCGATAATGATAATAATAATAATAATTAATTATTATTTTCGTTAAATATAGGTGTGTACCTATATTATTGTATACTATATTTTTTCTATGGTTAAACGACTGAATGATTTTTACGACCAAACAAAATAAATAAGTCCGAATCCAAAAATATTGTATTTTGTAAATGTAACTGTGCTTGTGTATTTATAAGAATAAAACAAAGTTTATTTTCAATTTTATTCATGACCTCACTCCAGCTGATTCCTCTTACTCATTTTATCCCGTTTATGGATGGGGGTATCTATACTGACAAACCGTACACACGAAAATATCTAATCAAAAATATTAATATTAACAGTGACGACGATATTTTCAATATATTATATTTACTGATAGGAACAGAAATATGCTAATAAAATATAATAATAATTAATTATTATTTTCGTAAAATATAGGTACACCTATATTGTATACTATATTTTTCTTTTTAGAGAAAATTAAGTAGTGCACCTCCTCCCCCGAACGCCGGCCAAACGCGAATATTATTATCGGTTCGGGTCACGCGATGAGACGGCAGATTTTACGCTCATTACGACGCGGATACGTGATTAGTAACACGTATACATAGCAAGAAACCGTTCGCGATTTTTTTTTTTTTCGTTGCGAAATAATATGAAAGTCGCGGCTGCAACGTGTATAGACACGTCTAATGGCGGTGTCTCGTTAAATACGAAAATAATAATATGTACTACTAGGACGTCTGACCGCGGATTTCCGTAAAATCACTACTGATGTATACTTTCGTCACGTTTTATTCGGTTGCGAAATTTTTCCGCAGCGTTGCGGTGCGCTACATTTTAGGCGGACGCGCGATGCGAATAATTAGCGAAATCGTTTAATGACGAACTGTATAATACGTGTATATATATATATACAGGGTGATTTTTAGATTCTGAACAAAGTGAAGAAGCTAGTGTTTTTACAATGATGTTTATTTTTTTTTTTTTTCTGTTAACACTTTTTCGTATAGAAATACTTGTCCAAAAGTTTCGATCAATAACTTTTTG
>JAIPRM010011827.1:0-12577 GCA_025469315.1 Stegophylla sp. TES_Ste_2020 | reverse complement strand
CCAACAGCAAAATTATTAAAAAAGCGGTAAAAGGAATTTTGTTCCTAAATTAAGGCAATCTTGATGAGGTAATTAAAGTAACATGTTATCATGGCGTAGGTCAGTTCACCGGGTGTTTGGTCAACTCCCTTACGCTCGTCGACGCCTCCGCTTCCCTCCGCAAATCAAAAATATCCCTCGGCTTGTTGTGCAACGTGGGAACATTTCAGCTTGATAATCGCCCCCCCCCCCTCGAATTAAAGCGGTTATTTTGAATCTTATTGTTGCAACTTTTGGTTTTCAATGTTGATATCACTACAATTCGATTTTTCGAATTTTCTTATTAGCCAGGGGAAGTATTACATATCGTCGGGTTTAAACCGTGTTTATTACTATCTGTATGACCGTAAATTTAGGTATGGATTAAATACGTGTCATATATATTCTGTGAAGTGTGAGTTATAAACATAGACATAATATAAATGTTTATGGTTGTAAACATAGATATCAATATTGTTCATTGATTGTGTAGGTATATTTTATAAATTCAGAAAAAAAATCTTTTTCAGAAAAATAAAAAATATATAGGTACCTATATATATATATATATATTTACCTTGCACAACTTTTTTGAAATAACCCACTTTTTTTCGAAGTTCTCTTATTTTCCAAGAGAGAGACATATCCCTCCCTTGCCCCGCTCCCTTAATGGGGGCACCCATGTTTTCTACTATATACAGTATACATGTGGTACATACTAACGTGGTGATAAAACAATGAAATTTTTTTTCTTTATATAAACCAAACAAATTTGTTACTAGTAAAACTTATTTAAAAGTTTCGTCCAGCCTCTAAGTATACTATACTAGACCTATAGGTGAGTCAGACATTTTTATTTGATGGATACTTTACAGAGATAATATTTTGAAATTTTGTATAGTTCTTCTTAAACCAATATTTCATAAGGCTTAGAAATCTCAACGATCATTGATATTAGAATTTTGTACTCTATTACAAAGAAAAAACATTGACAAATTATTATATCCGCTTAGGTTTGCCCAGTGTCCCATTTTCCAAACGCATTGATTGTACATTAATAATAATGTGTTATTGGAATAAATATAAAATCGTAGTAAGGAAACGTTAGCACGCACGTGATATCTCTATAATAAAGCCATAAAAAGAAAGTATTCACAAAATTTGATCAATAAAAATAAAAAGCGGGACATATATTATATTCCGGGTATTCTTCGGTCTTCGAGTATCCCGGTAATTTCATATTTTGATTTTCGTTTGAATTAGAAAAGCTTTGTAAAATATTATTAGTAACTATTTTGTTTTGTAATTTCCGGGAACAGTCTCCTTTAAACTGTTTTCGTGTCGTTGGGTGGGGGGGGGGTGATGGGGAATCGTTTTTTGACAGTCATCTAGGTTCTTTATTTGCCGAACTAAAGTCAAACAATTTTTTCTTTCGGTCGCACACAAATCTCATACTAATAATATCGAGCTGTGTAAACGAATTGTTGTTGAGACGAGTGCTAAATTATGTTTTTTAAGCAAGTGCACACACACACACACACATACACACATACATTATACATATACACATATAAATAGACGTCACTGTGCGAATCGATATCGTTTCTTATTTTTTAATTAAATCCGCGCACACGGACTCTGCGTCGTCGTGTCGCGATAAGATATTAACGGTCGGACGTATTCGGCGGGGTCTCTCCGTTAATTAATTGTTTTATAAAATGATTAAAAACAAAATGAACCCCGCAGTGACTCGCCAAGATCTATACGTGGACGTAAACTGGGTCCCAGAGCTGGCGAGTGTTGGATTAAAACCGGCAGACGCGAGACCTTTCCCTGATATTAATACAGTACACGCGAATATAACAATAATATTACATTGTATTATCGTATGCGGTCTGTTAATAGTAGTGAATAAAATATATAAAAATTCGAAAATTCTCAAGTACTCGATCGATTTAATACGTCTTGTTTGTGATATGAGTCCAGGCGTATGGAAATTTTTAAAAAAATAAGAAGCGAAATAAATTTTTACACACACACACACACACACTTATAATTAGGGCTAGGGACTTATAGGAGTTAGCATGTTTTTTGAAAAATCATTCAAAACATAGCTAAGCAATGTAGAAATGCGTTTCATAACACCAAGAGTGTATGCAGTTCTCTTTAATTTGCATATTTAGCTCTTTTTTCAATGTAAGTAGATATTTCGGTTATATTTGAATTTTAAGTGCATATTTCACATATTTTTCAATATTTAATTTGAGTTTTCTCGATATTGGAAAATGTTTTACTGAATACCTGAAGAGACTGAATATTATTTGATATTTTTATTTGTTTAAATGTAAGCTTAAAAAGAATAAAGATTAAAAAAAATAAATAAATTTCTTAAATAATAAAAGAAGAATTACTAATACATATTAAAATACAATTTTTAAATATTTTGAGTTTTACAGTAAAATTTATGTTTATAAGAGATTATTTTGGAATTCTTGTATATTTTTAGAGCATATTTCGCAAATTTTATAGCATATTTTAAGTTTTTTTAGAGATATATAAGTCCCTAGCCCTACTTATAATGTATTATTTATAATATATTGACTATTTCCTCTCGGTAAACGCTTATTATTGTTGCTTCGATCGTTAATAGTCTATAACGTGTGCTCTTTATTTTTTATATAATATCAATAACATACCTCTGAGCCATTGGTCGACGACGTTCTCTATTCTAACAATAATTATTGTAATATGTCTATTGTATTGCATATAGACAACAATAAACAGTCTATATTGATCGCATTAATGCATTATAATTAGGGCTGTGAATTAAATGCACTAAAAAAAAACTTAAAAAACTTTAAAAACTTTATTAAAAATGTCAAAAAAAATGCAATGAAATATACACTTAAAATGCAAAAAACGCAATATAAAATGCCAAACATTATGGTATAAAAAGCAAATAATTAAACTATAAAATGCACTTAATATAGTTTTTAATTTAATTTTTATATTTATATTGATATTATAGGATATTTTATACATTACTACATTAATGGATTAAATTCATAAAAAAAAATAAAATTGTTGATTGAAATGAATTTCGTATCATGCTGTTCACCTGAAACATTTAAATTTTTTTTTTTTTAATTTTTAAAATTTGTTTAAACTTGATGTATATACAGCCTGTGTATAACAAAGATTTTCGAAAGACGTTAATGGACGGAATTTAATTAAAAATATCGGAAAATGAACTAAAAAAAAGAAAATATGACTTAAAAATTCAAAAAAATGACCGGCCGAAAAAATTAAAAACGTCAAAAATTCAAAAAAATGCAAAATAAAGTTTCATACATGAATTCATTATTAGTTAATTCAAATTATCTACTTACAAAGCTATGTTTCACAATCACCAAAACAAAAAAAGCATTTCCCTACAAATTCACAGCCCTAATTATAATATTATTCGTTGTTTGTCTCGTCTTGGCCTAAGTGTTGGTGGAGAAACTTGGGATCCATAATATTGTATTATGTTCTATCGACTCCAGTCCATGCATTCAGCGAGAAGAAGTTTGGTATGTCATATTCTTAAACGAGTATAAACCTCTACTTTTCAGTTTCAATGTTTTTTTTCGGCTTTCGGTCATTCATTTTATCTCTTTTAATTTGGTTTCTTTTCTTCCCCGTTCGTACGACGAGCTTTTTGCTCCAGTTTTAATGTTTATAAATCATAAAATATCTTTGTTTACGAGCAATACATTAAGTTTATTTCTCTTCGTTCATTATTTGCGCTGTTTCTTTTGCCACTTTATCCACTCTCTCGTCTTCTCCGATAACTCTGTGTCCTTGTGTTTAACAAACGGTGATTTGTGATATAAAACATTCGTTTTGTATTCATGAAAATGCAATACCGATTTATTTCAAATAACTTAGATAATATATGAAAATATTATGATCTATAACGCTGATACTGAACACGTGCTTCAGTTATACCGTATGTCAACTAATTTAAACAAGTCGTTGGTTACTTAATAGTTTAACCTGTGATTCGTAACACGTAGGTCCTGCAGTAACTCTGAGTCGATTAATTGAAGTAAAAATTAAACTTGATAAATATTAATCATAATTTTATTTTAAAATTCTTAAACCCAACACTATAACTGACTTAACTAAAAATATATTATTATATATTTGAACAACGCCAAATTGATAACTTTATCAGAATTGTCGGGACTATTTTAAAACATTATGGGGTGCAGTCGCCCCCCTCCCCGGAAAATGACACCCCTCGTTGTTATTTGGAGGTCAGTAGCACAACACACATACGCACACACTTTGTGGCTAGAAAATCGATACGTTATAGTTTATATGTACGAACGGAATGGAAAACAAAAAAAAAAAAAAAACTCTGTAATAAAAACCACGTCTCTCGACACGACGAAAACACATAAAAACGTACTCACTTATATAACGTTAAGGTGCGACGCGAGTTTTAATTATGCGACACGCACGCGAGACTTGTTTAATTGCTCCGCCGGTCTCCGCGTTCTTTGCACAATATTATTATTTTTTATTTTTCAAACGGAATAACGCAAATTACACACGTACACACATAACATCATAATGAGACAGTAAAATTTTTACGGCCGAATTGCCGCCCGTCGTCGTGGTACGAAATCTCATATTTAAATGTACGCCAGCTAGCGTATATATATATATATACAGTAGTCACTCGATAATTCGAAAAACTCCATAAATCGAACTAAACGCTTAGTCCCCTGAGAAAACCTCTATAATTAGAAGAAAATACATGTATTCCAGTCCCCTCGATAATTCGGAATATTTGTCGGTGGAACACACTCTACAATTCGAATTTTTTTTCAACGAACCTCTGTAATTCGAATTTCTTTAAACACGATTATATGTAAGTTGATATGTATGAAAATTATTTACAATCTATTTAACGTACAACTCGTAATGCAACTAATAACGACGATGGTTAAATATTATCGTAGTTTATAAATGTTATCGTATCTGTTACCTACCTAATTTAAACTTTAATTGTATCGTTTTACCAAAATAAACCTCTGCAATGGGTAAACCGTTATTGAAATTGAATAAAACGTAGTCGGTCGCAGTATGGGTCCCGTGAAGTACAAGTGTTTGTCGATAGCCGACAAAAAAAAAGTGATCAATCTGAAATGGACGAAAAAAGATGCGATACAATTTTCAATGCTATCAGTAAGTTAGACAACGCTATGGACCAGATTGTGGCCAACAATTTTTCACAAAAAAAGATAACAGATTTTTTTAATAATATGTAAAATATAATAATATGTATGAATAATAAATAAATATCAATTAATAATTTTAAAATAAACTAATATTTGTAAATGTCAAAATAAACGTAATATGGTAGTATGGTATACATATATACACAATTGTCCACCTCTCTTTAATTCGAATTACTTTTTTTTCCCTCGATTATTCGAACACTCGGTAAATCGAAAACCTCTATAAATCGAATTTTTAACTCAGTCCCCTGAATTTCGAATTATCGAGTGACTACTGTACCTTATACACCACCATGTCGACATTTGAATACTGAACCACTGCGCACCGACGACACTCGAGAATATTATCGTTTTACAAACGGAATAATTAATCACACATTCCGAATTCATAATAATAATAATAATAACAGCATGACATTAACATACTCTACGCGAAAACGAGTGGAGCGAGACAATTGCTTTTGCTCGCCGTTGTCGTCGGCTGTATCCAGACTTAATTATTTAATTTACCCCGGAAATCGTTGACCCACTTACACGTGAAGTATTATGCCCACGGTGTTGTTTAAATCGCAGGTTTTATTCCCAATACACGCAATGTTTTGAGATTCTAAACTACTGAAGCAAAATAATATTTTTTTTTCTTACCTTTTTATAACAATACTTTCTCCTTTCGAAAAACTACTCGGATCAGCAAGTGTAATATTGGTTTTATAAAATTCTGTAGGAGAAAATCTCAAAAGTTTTTCTTAGCCTAAGTTAAAACTACCAACAAATTAAGTAAAATTGACAAAATATGCCGAAAACTAGATTTCCGTAAAATCTATTTTAGTTGTTTAGTCAAAACTCCGAAACGAATAGGAATCGAAATTCGAAATTTTCATCCACTATTATTGTATTCGAAATATTTCGTTTTTTTTTTTTTTTTTTTTTTTTTAAATATTATTTAAGAAGTATATCTTTGATGTACTTTGTTTAGTATTTGATATAGTGAGCTGAACATGTGTTACAACATTTTTCATTTTTTAAGTCTAAAGGTCCAGAAAAGTATTTATAATAATAGTTATTTAATATTTTTGTCTCTTCTTAATCGTTAAAAGTCAGAGGCGTCATTTTACGTTTTTTCATTGGGTACAAAATCAATATTGAAAATCTAAAAATCCAAAAACATTTTTTCTTAGAATAGGAATTTAAACTTTTATGTAATTTTGATTGAAAAATTAGGTTTTTAAATGTGAAAATTACGAATTTCATACATTTTTAACTTAAAAAGTTTTGAAAAATATTTATTGAGCGTACATTTTAGAAAATTTACACACAGATAGAAAACCTGACGTACCTGAGGGTTTTTTAGTAAAAACAATAATTATAAATATCAAGGGCTAAACATTTTAATTGAAAAACATATAAAAAACTAAATTGCAAGAGTTATTAAATTTTATTTTAAAATAATGTTTGTCTGTATTAAAATATTGTTGGTAATGAGAGAAAAATTCAAGTCTCTGGTATTATTAGTTTTGGAGTTACGAACATATTACTGAGAATTATTTCATTGAATTTATGGTTGACATATTTGACTGTTTATAAATATAAGAAGAAACAGATTTTTTTAAGTAAAATAAATAACTTTTTTTTTGATAGAACCTTAATTGTGCACTTATGTCATTAATTAATTGAGAATATTTGTTCATTTAAATATTTCTCACAATATGTATTTTACCAGTGTTAAAATTTTCTTAAATGTTTGTTCAATAAATAATTTTTTACAAGCCATTTAAGTTAGAATTATGTGTCCTTTTTGGATAAAATATTGAGAATTTTGAAAAACAATTTGCTCAAAGTATCACCTGGGTATGATTTCTGGCCTAAAAAGTATGAAACTATTAGAAAGTATTTCTTTACATAAAGTGTTTCATAAAAATAAAAATTAAAATAAGTAATCATCCTTTAAAACCACTAACGTCTTCTCTCCACTAATAATCTAAAATAGTAGATTTATTTCGTTTTTATTTTGCAACATATTGAATTGATTGTTTTCAGTGTGGAAAATTATAAAAAAGCTTGATTTACTTAGTTTATCCAAATTTCTTGGACTACGAAAGATATTTAAGTTTGTACACTACCAATCATAATTATTGTACGAAGATAATGTTTTGGAAATTAGATTCCAGTTTCGTAAGCAAATAATTTAACAGTTCAATATGTCAAAATTTTCAAATGTAAAGTTGACTCGTATTTACATTCATTGTTCAAAAAAGGTTTTATTCCTATTTTTATCACGAAAAAATGATTAATCCTCTGTTCTCATAACAAATTGCTTAATACTATTTTTAATAACCATTTCGCGTTAACCAGAGGACACTACGAGGTGATGCGATTCTCAATATTCTCCAAATTGATTTAATTTTTATTTATTTTCATTTTATGACACCATATTCTTAATTAAAGTTTACGTGATTTTTTAAAAATTATCAGGATCATGAACGCTATTTTTTTTTTTTTTTTCATAATAATATGATTTCGTCTCAAAATTTTTAAAAGAACTCTACTCCTAAATTTTTTTCATCATCACTTTAATTTGTCCATAGCTTAAGAACTTCTGAAGATTAAAAATAATTCAACACTTAATAAAATTATCCACAGATTAAATCCGATGGAGTTTATACTTGTATTTATCGATGAAAATTAACCCACCTAATGTAACGTGGGGAAAATAAAAGGATAATCACGAGTTGAGTTTACACGATGAGAAACAAATTTTGTTTATAGCCTTTATTATCCCTTTTCGGTGGGCAAATTTTTTACTAAAAATTACTTTGAATAATTTTAGGAATTATTACTCCTAATAACGGAATACATTATGCTGAGTATACACGAAAAAAACACTCATGCAAACTCCCACAGTTGGCTGGTAAACTTTATTTTTATTTTTAATTTTTGGTAAATTATTTAAACTGTATTTTTTTTTGGGGGGGGGGTTGTCAATTTTTTCAAGTTTTGGAGGGGGGATCCTCCTCTATTTATAACCTCGAATATATCAGGCCATTAAAAATAATGATCAAAAAAATAATGGTAACCATTATCATCTATTGAATTTCCAATCACTAATATCGTTACGTTATATACTTATTTTTTCTATATAGTCCGAACTTTATCGGTATGCGTATGTGATTATGAATATCTCCTCCTTTAAATTTCATTTATAGTTTAAATAATAATTAAAATGGATTTAAATAATATAAAAACTGCTAAGGGTCGTGAACAAGAAGGGTTCACTTTCACCAATTAAAAAGATAGTACCGACTTAAAAGTATAAAATTATATTATTATATATAATATGATAGTAAGAGGGCTATATTTTGTGACCGGATGTAGATGACTACTTAAATAGAGTTAGAGGACTATTTCAATTTGTATTTTAATTAATTATTCCTTTTATAACACTATTTAACTTTATACTCATTCATAATGATTAAATTTTATATTCTCATTAAAACTATTACATAAAAATAAAATAAATTTTTCATGAATTAAAGTTTATTAACGGTAATAATATTGCTGTTAATATTACTGGCGATAATATTAGATCTCAATGTATAAGTATTGCCAATTTTAACGCCGATGTTTTGTCGGTGATTCAAATTTAACTCACCCAACAATGGACAACCGAGGAAAGAAAAATGCCCATGGTTCGAATTATTTCTGGTTTTTTTCTTATTCAGTTATCAATATCAATTTGTTAAAATTAACCATACGACTATAGTAAATTTGAACAAAACACATGGACTGTTCGGAAAGGGAAAGTAATATTTCGAATGAAAAACGGATTACCCGTTTAAATTCCAGGCGAAATATGTTATATTTATTTTGTCTTACACGTTTTTCCTCTTATGTCAATGCGAACAAGTCACAGTTAAAAAAAATAATAATAATAATGCTACTGTTCGAACGCATATACGATTATCGCCGGCTCATTTAATATTATATTGTTACTAGACATTCTGCCAAATCGTGTCTTCGTTTTATCCCAAATATATATTTTTGTTTCCACGAATTTTGATATATTTTATTCACGGGCCATGTAGGTATTATGCAGCAAAGTCGATCAATCAGCAATGACTGACATTCGCATGTCGCATTGTGAATTTTTCAATAATTCCATTTGAATATTTCCATTATTTTGCGCAATGGAAACAATAGTTGCCACAGCTATACGAGTTCGGGTTCTTAGGATTACTCGATATATATTAAACGATTATTCGCTTCTGGTGCGCGGTTGTTCGTGATTTACAATTACGTCTGTAGCAGAGCTGTTAATACGATTCCGAACGCATAAAACGTCACATAAAACTAATTTTTTCGAAAAATAAAAATAAAAATGTTATAACAAGGCTTCTCGGTCGATTAAGGTTCGCCATTCGTTGCTGCTCGTGGAACAGTGACGGAGAGGAAGAAAGAAAAAGAGAGAGAGAGAGAGAGAGAGAGAGTGAGAGAGAGAGACAGAGAGGGAGAGAGAGAGTAATTTTTAATCTAAAGTTATGACAAAAGCGTTGAATCGGATGAGGAGAAATAATATAATTTTATTTTCCTACCCCGAGCTTTTTCTAAATAATATTATAAAGCAATATTTGGTGCCACACAAACGCCACTGAAGTGATTGGTTGTTCCTAAACTGTTCGTCCAATATAAAATAGTATACTTTAAAATTTTAAACTAGTAGTGTGTTGGTAAACCGCGACATTATAAAT
The DNA here is from genome assembly GCA_025469315.1 of Stegophylla sp. TES_Ste_2020. NCBI lineage: Eukaryota > Metazoa > Arthropoda > Insecta > Hemiptera > Aphididae > Stegophylla > Stegophylla sp. TES_Ste_2020. Next base: position 2,523 of record JAIPRM010011827.1, on the reverse strand, counting down.
TCCCAACCCCTAATAGAGTAGTAAAAATAAAAGTTCATTTTCTAGTTTTAAAACCTTTTATGTTTTCAACTGTTTAAAATTGTTTAATTTCACTGTTTAAATCAATTTAAATTAATTCAATTTGGTCTGTTTAAAAAAAAAATAAATAAATACATCAAACGTGGAAAACCTATTCATTGAAATTTTGCAGTGTCGTTTTTGATTCTCAGTTTAATTTAAAATTGAACGTTTCTCGTCATAACATCGGGCAGCTTATTGGGGTCATATGAAAAAGATGAATTTAAAAAGGAATGCACCTAATTTAAAATAAGAAATTAGTTTAATAAGAAGATTCCTTAAACTTTACAAATTATTTTTATAAACTACGGTAAATTTAAATTATTGATAATTATTTTACTTATGTACCTACTGTCTCATTCATTTTTTAAATTTTATTATTATTTTTCGTGTAGGTGCCTATATTAGTAGTAAATACATTTAAGTTTTGTTAAAAATATGTATTGTTTTATATATATATAAAAAAAAGGCGAAAAAAAGCCTGACAGAAATTATTTGTATTTAAAATATCGAGAAGCCACGTTTTACTTCTGAAAAAACTACGTAGTCATATTTCTTTTGATAATTGATAATTAATATGGCTTGACAAATTTTTGAATAGATACAGTATATTAAAAACTATTTCTTAAACCGTGATAATTCATCAAGTTGAGAAAATGTCTGTGGCTTATTTATACGTATAGGTACCCTATAAAATATTAAAGAAATAAAAAATGTTTATAACTACACGTACAAAATTTGTTTCAAATATTTAGTTATGCTTTTAACATTTGAACTTATTTGTTTCAAATAATTTGCAACCTTTAGTTTAATTCAATGATATAAAAATACTATTTAGATAAACTAATAAATTGGATTGCCTAATTGTTTAAGCATTTTTCCTTCGACGATAAATATTTTGGATTATGATTAATTAAACTGATTTCGTAATGTAATATCAGGATTGTACGTAGATAACTAACATTAATAGTGCATCAGACAGACGATGTTTCACATTGATATTACAATAATTTAAGATAAACTACATATATAGTCGATTTTAGTGAAAACAGTAAAGTGTTGGAAATAAAATGTTCATGAGATCGGTGTTAGACATTTATCCATAATTCCAAGAAATAATATTTCAAAGAATTTAAAATTTTCTTCAATCATCTAAAATAATATAACTTAAACATACTTTAATAAATTTTTAAAAATATTTAGGGATTTTGCATAAATTTGGAATTTCAGAAATATTGGCAATAATTCATTTCTTGATAGTTAAAATTTTCAATTATAATATATTGAAAATATGATAGAACTTTACGAATATGTGTAAATAATACACATGTAATAAACTAAAACCGTAATTTAATTTTTTATGAGCTATTGATGTAAGAACTTAACAAAAATTATTATTTTCACGTGAAATATCATCTATTTTCAATTTAAAACTTTTAAAAAGCTTTGAATTCTAAATCCAAATTAAATTTTATTTACTGAAACATTTATCTCAAGTTTATCTACCTAAAGTTAAAATTTAATAAAAATTAGCTAATAAAACAAAATAAAATGTTTAAAGATTAATATTCAACAATAAAAATAAAAAACCTATGATATTATTTAGGTATATAAAAATAAAATAAAATTAAAATACAGTTATTACACTATAAATAAAAATAAAAATAAAAATAAACTTAGCCTGGAGTATTGTAACTGTTTTTCTTTAACGACCGGTTTCGATTTTAAAAATCATCATCGGGTTAAGAAAATTGTCAGTGAAAAGAAAAAGATTTAAATAAGAAATACAATGTTTAATTGATTAAATGTTCGTTTTACATGAAGAATATGATAAGAGAGATTGTTTAAAATGAACAGAGTGTTCATAAATATGTCAAAAAATGACTGCAATACTTAAAAATATTATTTTGTTTTATTTCAATGTCAATTTTCTTAGCCTGATGGCGATTTTTAAAATTGAAATCGGTCGTTAAAGAAAAACAATTATAATTCTCCAGGCTAAGTTTATTTTTATTTATTTTATTTTCTTTCTGTATTTATTTTGTTATTTAATATATTCCTAGTGTAATACCTATACATTGATTTTATTTATTTTATTTTATTTTTATATACCTATATATCATAGGTTTTTTATTTATTTTTTTTAATTTAGCTACACAAGTTTTCTATTTTCTATTCGCTTACAATTTAAGTTATGTCTGGAATTGCTTTTAACATCAGCTATTATTTTGTGAAATGTGTATGAAGGGGCATGGCCGTTTTCGACCAAAAACTTACCCTTCCCTTTTCGGCCGATTCACTTTTCGACCAAAAAAGAAGTTTTACACACAGATAACTCAACAGGTACAGTATATAGCAATGCTTTATTATTACCTAAAAGTAAATATTTGTATACTTTTATATTTCTAGGTATGATTTTGTTAAGTTGGTTTCAAATAATTATTTTAAAAAGTAGTGAACAAGCAA
>JAIPRM010011826.1:0-12579 GCA_025469315.1 Stegophylla sp. TES_Ste_2020 | reverse complement strand
ATGACCTCTCTAAAGTACCATCTGGGTGTGATTCCGGTTCTATAGAGATATTGATCGAAACTTTTGGTCCAGTATTTCTATACGAAAAAGTGTTCACAGAAAGAGAAAAAAAAAGAAAAAAATAAAAAATAAAAAATAAACATCATTGTAAAATCATAAGCTTCTTCACTTCGTTCAGAATCTAAAAAAAAAATAAAAAAAATAAACATCATTGTAAAATCATAAGCTTCTTCACTTCGTTCAGAATCTAAAAATTAATGAGAAAAAAAAAGTTAGAAAAATATTCAAAATATTTTTTTCACATTTTCAAAATTTTCTTGTGCCAAAATGTTTCTCATATTAATGTCTATCAATGTTTAAATTTTCATAAAGTTCGGATCAAAACATTATGGTTTCCAAGTTGTTTTTGTCAAATTTTGGGTAGTTTTTTCCAACAAAAAAAAATAAATTGAAGAATTGAGAAATTCAAAATATGATCTCTCTTAAGTATGAACGGGAGGCAAATACGGTTACAAAGAAGTTACTGATGGAGACTTTTGGAAAAGTAGATCCATACGAAAAAATGTAAACAGAAAAAAAAATTTAAAAAAGTGTATACTTTAATCGTCAGGATGTTCTTCACACGTCGGCTGGGATACTCTTGACGAGTGTATTGAATCTTAAAGAAACAATTAATCATTTCTTCAATAAAACGATGCTGAACAAAGCTTCAACTAATACATAATAATAATTATCAATTTTGAAGAATTAAATTAAATGTTGAACCATAAATTATTTTGTTACATACAACATTTACGAAAAACGAAAATTGATTTTCATATATTCACATGCACCTAATGAATACTCCATAAATAACTTCAAACTTCAATAAAATAAAAACATTATAATAAAATCAAAAATAAAAAAAATAAAATAAAGAGGCTCTAATTATCATAAATCAACATTTATACACTGTAACATAATTTTAGATTCTAAACGAAGTGAAGAAGCTAGTGTTTCACAATGATGTTTATTTTTTATTTTTTTCTGTGAACAGTTTTACGTATTGATCTACTTGTCCTAAAGTCTTGATCAGTGTTTTTTTGAAACCGGATTTGCCTCTAGTTGGTACTATAAAAAGGTCATTTTTTGAATTTCTCAATTCTTCATTTTTTTTTCTTTTTGAATAAACTACTCAGAATTTGACAAAAAATACTCAGAAGCTATCATTTTTGACCCAAACTTTATGAAAATTTAAGCATAGATAGACAATCATATAAGAAAATTTTTAAAATGTAAAAAGAAAATTTTGGACAATTTTCTAATATTTTTTTTCTCATTTAATAATTTTTCCTTTATTTATTAGATAAAGTAAAGAAAATAAAGTAAAACTAAGTGAAGTAAAGTAAAGTTAAGGCAAGAAAGCCAGACATAATTCTCACTACGGATATTCTTTGCTCTTCGGGTCAGATACTCTTGGTTGGTTTGTGGAATTTAAAAATAAAAAAAAACATTTCTTCAATAAAACAATTCTGAACAAAAAAAAGTGAACAATATAATGACCTAAATGGTTGTCAATTTTAACACACTTACCAAGAGTATCTGACCCGAAGAGCAAAGAATATCCGTAGTGAGAATTATGTCCGGCTTTCTTGCCTTAACTTTATTTCGCTTTAATTTACTTTACTTTTTTACTAATATTTATCGTAGAACATCTGGTCAGTCACAGTTAAAAGTGCAAACCTTTCAGATCACCAATGCTGTTTCGAATCCGAGACCATCACACTCTATGCCTAACACGTCGCATTAATAACGTTGTATATTGTATAAAAATAGTTGGTACCTATTTAATATAATAACTGAAAATATTGAATTTTCAAAGTAAAATAAAATAATTAGAAAATAATTGATGCCCATAGATTTGAATTCACATCATATTCAGCATCGAAAAATACATAACGAAAAAAATTCAATGACGAAAAAAATTACCTATCAACATCTCAACCTTCCGTGTGTTAATAAGCATATTTAATAAAATATGTAATTTATCTGTACTTTTTCCGATTTTTTTTCCAATCAAACCCTTGTAAAATGTTTAATTCTTTGTTTGCTCAAAATTTTATTACACCAAAATATTCGCTATGAAATTCTCTACCTAGGTACCGAGTTTCAAAATAATCAGGGCGGCAAATTTTCTTTTATGTACGTTTAATTGTGTAATTTAGGTAAAACTAACTGATTTTGTTGAAATTCTTAATTCAAATGATTATGGAGAAATTATTTGACTTAAGATTTTCGAGAGTTTTTCAGGTCAGTTAGACATATGTCAGTGAGTCAGTCAATATATCAAATTTTCAAGTCTTTATATCAAAAATCAAAAATTTAATTTCATAATTATTATTAACAAAACACGAGAAATTTCCGAAATTTGCAAAATGCTATACTTAACTTAAAATGGATCAAATCTCTTTGAAACTATTATGATATGTTCTCAATATCGTTTATAGGAAAAAGTATTGATAAATTGGAAAAATGACCTCATCCACTGAATGAATTTACCACATATTTTTTACCCAAGTTCTGCGATGTATAAAGTTTGGTTAAATTAATTATTTTATGAACACGTTTAAAATTTTTATAGAGGTGATATTATCACCCCCTTCCCCCATACTTAATGTTATACAAAAAATAAAATGGTCATCGACACATATGTGCTTTTATAATAAATTACTTTACACAAAAATTGTTTAAATAAATTACTTTTTTGTTGCAGATTCAATACTCCTATTATTTCTTGTTGGAATTGTATGGGGCGTTACAAATCCATTTATGAAAGTTGCTATGAACAAAGTAAAAATAAAAAATATTAAGAATATTAATTTTATCACAGGAATTACTGATCAATTAACCAATTGGAATGTATGTAAAATTTAATTTACTTTAAAATATAGGCATCTTAGAGAATTATAAAATATATTATTATATTACAGTATTTGATACCATTTCTCATAAACAATTGTGGTTCTTTATTATTCTTCTTCACTCTCAAATATTCAGGTAAAAAAATGAATGAAGTTATTTATTGTTAATATGTAATAGTTAAGGGTTAAAGTAAATCATATGTAGATTCAAAATTTATTTTTAGATATATCAATCGCTGTTCCAATTGCAAATGGAGTATCATTTGTGAGTATATCGATTGTGAATATATTGATTGGAGAAGAGAGGCCAAAATTTAGTAAGTTCATAATAAAAAAGAATACAGTCAGACTAAAAACTAATGTCTAAAAGCAACATAAAGTTTTTATTAAAATAACGAGTCTTTTTGAATAGTTTATACTTAAACAATACCGCTAAAAAAAATTTGATTGAAACATATGGCAATACATATCATTTTTATGAATTAATACCAGTTAACACAAAATTTTTTGTGTATATATATGAGCAATATTTTTACTTTCCAGTCACTTCAGTAGAGGAGATCAATCAATCTCTCCAAATTTTAGTATATTATTGCACTGGTGAAAAAAGCAACTTGTAAATTTATTCAGATTTTTAGGGTATACTCGAAACCAAAAAAGGATCCTGAGGTCTGAGAACGAGCCCTCAGAATTCCTAAAATACACCCTTATAGCCTTATTTCCATCTTACCATATCTGAAATCCATGTTAATCGATTATAATTCTTCATCTCTTTCTTAGATTCTGAACGAAGTGAAGAAGCTTATGTTTTTACAATGATGTTTATTCTTTTATTTAATTTTTTTTTTCTTTCTCTGTGAGCACTTTTTTGTATAGAAATACTTGTCTAAAAGTTTCGATCACTAACTTTATAGATCCAAAATCGAACCCAAGTGGTACTTTAGAGATGTCATTTTTCAAATTTCTCTATATTTTTTCCAAAAGCGCGAAAAAACTGTCAAAAAATGGCATAAAATTTTCATTTGCCGGAATTTTTGTAAAATTGAAAATTGCTTTTTAACATAACTTCAAAAATAATGCAGCTATGAACATGAAACATTCACCAGCTACTAAAAATAGTCACGAAAACATTTCGTAAAAATTTCAAAAAGTTTTAATCAATTTTGAGTTGAGTACAGCATTTTGAAAATTTCAGAAATATCTAATTTTTTGTTAGTTTTTATGTGATAAAATTTTTAATTTTTGATATTAAGACTTGAAAATTGATCTCACTCACATATGTTTAATTGACCTGAAAAAATCTCAAAAATCATTAGTCAACTTTTTTCTCTATAACTCTTTGAAGTTAGAATTTCAATGAAATTTGTTAGTTTTATCTAAAATTACACACTCTAATATACATAAAAGAAAATTGGTTCGACCTATTGATTTGAAAATAGGTACTTAGATAGAGAATTATATTGCAAATATTTTGATGCAATAAAATTTCTTACGGACAAAGAATTAAACATTTTAAATGGGTTAGACTGAAAAAATCAGAGAAAGTATAGACAAAGGTAGATTTTTTGCTCATTTTATCTAATGTATTTTTCAACTGTATTAAATACGATCATTGATATACAATATATATATATATATATATATATATATATATACATATAAATCAATGAATACGATATACTCCTAGTCCATCGTCGCTAAATGTAATTTGATATTGCTGTACTATTTTTGGTACCCGTTTGAAGTTAGAATTTCGACAAAGTTCGTTAGTTTTATCTAAAATTACGCACATTAATGTACATAAAAAAAAATTGGCCAAACCGATTTTTTTGAAATTTGCTACCTAAATAGAAAATTTCATTGCGAATATTTTGGTGCAATAAAATTTCTTACGGATGTATAATTAAACATTTTACAAGGGTTCAAATAAAAAAAATCTGATAAAATATAGACAAATATTACGAAATATATATAGATTATAAGCATTTAATTACTGAAGGTTGATAATGTTTTATTGCATCTTATGTATTTTTCGACGCTGAATACGATGGTGTGAATTAAAATCCATGCGCAACATAAGTTTTTTCATTATTTTAATTTATTTCAAAAATTTAATATTTTTGGTTATTATACTAAATATCTACTATTTCACATACAAGGTCAAGTGATGTAGTGTGGCACAATGATAATCCAACCAGCTTATCACGCGACAGTGCCGGATTTCGATTCTCACCCGGCAGTCTTCATATATTTTGCATTTTTTTTTTTATATTTTATAACTTACAGAGTCTTTTTATTGAAGAAATTAATTATTGTTTCTTTAAAATTCAATACACCCTTCAAGAGAATTCCACCCGACGTGCAAAGAACACCCCAACGAGTGAAGTACACACATTTTTAGATTCTAGACGGCGTGAAGAAGCTTATGATTTTACAATGATATTTATTTATTTTTATTTTTCTGGAATATATGTTATGTGAATATATGAAAATCGATTATAGTTTTTTGTTAATGTTGTACGTAACAAAATAATTTTTATTTCAACATTTAAGTTCTAATTTCACAGTCGCATTTCTTTTAACTGTAACTGACCAGAGATACTATGATAAACATTAGTACTTAATGTTATAGTGCATAAATGTTGATTTACGATAATTAGAGTCGCCTTATTTTATTTTATTTTATTATTACTCGTATGTTTATATTTTATTGCACTTTGAAATTTTTATGGAGTATTTATTAGGTTTATGAAGGTATGTGAAAATCAATTTTCATTTTACATAAATGTTGTATGTAACAAAATAATTTTTAGTTCAATTCTTCAAAACTGATAAATATTATTGTGTATTAGTTGAAGCTCCGCTCAGAATCGTTGTATTAAAGCTATTTTTTTATTATAGCTTTTTTTAATATATTTTTTTTCTGTTTTTAAGTCTATTCAATAATAACTATTTCTTTTATCCTAATTTCAATATCTTAAAGCTCTCCTAAATGTAGCATTTCATTATATCCAATCATCATACATCATAATACCTTACTTTGTGTGTCCTTTTTATGAATAAATTAATAGGTATTGTTATGTATTGAAAAAAAATCTTATGTTGTTTTTGTTGTCTATTAAAATTTTAATTTATCATTAATTTATATACAATTAATTTATTTATTATTTTCAGAAACAACAATGGGAATATTATTTCTGCTGTTTGGCATTGTGTGTTTGATCGTAGACAAGAAAACATAGAAATCATAATTATATGTAGCCTTTTTTCAATAATTAATATTCAATTTGTACTTAAAATTATGCTTATACAACTAAATAAAATAAATTTCAATGAATAAATCTTTAAATAAATTAATAAATAATAATAATGTGACTAGTTGTAAGTTTTTAATGTAGTAGTAATAGAATTATTTAAGTCAAATTATATATGTTGAAGTGATCCTGTTTGTACTAATCGCACAAACGTGGTCACTTTTCAGAATGTTTGGTAGGTAGTTGCAATAAAAAAACAATAATTTAAAGTCGGAAAGACACTTGTTTTACACTACTTTTAAGATAAATGAAGAACACAATACAAATTATAGCAGTAAACAAAAATGATACGCGTTTTCAACAAGACAAATTATACCCGAAAATGTAAAGCTCTGTCCATGTGTCCGGATAATTTGCTTGTCGGAAAGTGTCTGCTGTGTCCTAGACTTCTTTTTACCCAGCCATTGATGTTATAACGATAAGTTCTTTTGATTGAAAATAGATTGTTGTCTTGATTATGTGCGTGTGTCTTTACAATTTCTGATGTAATATATTTTTTATGGAATAATTATATAGTTTTAAGATGATTCAATATAGTTGACGTTAGCAATATAGTGGTAATATAAAAAATTAACCTGTGGTATTTCATCAGTTGTTGTACACAAAGTTAATTATGTATATTATATAATGGTTATTATAGATTATTATAATTATGAGTATTATATAATATATGGCATGTTTGGAATCATTACAATGTGTAAGCTCTAACAAAACATAAATATAATTATATAAAAACCTTAAAATTATATGCATCAGTATAATAATGTGACTAATTAAAAATAATGATAACAGATACATTCATAGGTTCTAGCAGTTTTGTTAAAATATAACTTTTTATAATCTATACATTTTTAATTATAATATTATTATGATATTAAATTGAAAATATGGGAAAATTACTTATCTATAATTAATTATTTTATATTAAAGTAAAATTACTTTGGTGAATAATTTGGTAAATGGTGTCTTATAGTAAAATTCAGTCAGAGAAAAAATACTGATTAGCACACCTAAAGATAAACTAAACAAATAATAATTTTATTTATCTAATAGGATAATACATAGACAATATTATATAAACACATTATTAGGGTATAATGAACATTAATAAATATGTGTATTTATTAAATAATCTTTGAGAAGTGAATTTAATATATTAAGAATATAATAATTTTTTATCCCAATATTGTTATTCTAAAATTATGTTATTGGGCGACATTGTATTATGTAGCTGTTGATAATAAAATCGTCCTTACTTCTAGTCATTTTAGTAATTTAGAAACCAATAAATTATAAATTTTCAGTTCTTAATCGGTAGAAATTTAATTAAAAAAAAAAATCATTAAGATTGTATTCTAGATTTAATTTTATCAATTTCAAGTAATATTTTAGTTTTATATTAGGCCATCTGGTTACATACCCAAAAATATAAGGCAAAATAATTTTTTTTTTGATTTTTTTTTTTTTCAAATTAATTTTTCTCAGTTCGTCCTCGGACACAAACGAGTAACCCTCGCCCACAGTCGTATAATAAACATAAATGATTTATTTACATAATTTATAATTTTAACAAATAAACCGTAGTAAAATACAATTGATGATAAATAGAGGACAGATTTATGTGTATTGTCGTATTTGTCGATAAATCATTTCTATTTTCTTCAGTAAAACGATTCTGAGTAGAGCTCATAGAGCGGATAAAATGAAATAAAAACGAATTGAATAAAATGAAATAAAAACAATAAAAATCAATTAAAAACAAATAAAAAAATCAAGTAAAAAAAAAAAAAATAACAATAATAGTAACTAAAAACGCAAGAGGCTTAGCACGGGCCTAGGCTCCGTCAGACAGCCTCAATAATGGGTGGCGGCCAAAACAAGTTTTACATTGGTATAAACGCTGTCGACCACCCAAACCAGACCGAACGTAAACTGTCCGTACACGACACGATCGACCGCGCGATCGCATGTCGCAAATGTGTTGATGGTATTCGATCGGCCGCGATAAAAAAGCGCACCCCAGGTGCCGTTGGCCCATCTATAATGTACGCGAAGGAACTGGCCTTCGTAGGAGCAGGTCAACGGCAGTGCCGGGTCAACGCGACAAGGGCACTGCTCCTGGTGTCGGTCAACCGTGACCCGGTTCAGGGTCGCGAAGGGCCATGTGCTCACAGGGCGATGCAGACGGAAGTTCATCGCGGTGGCTCCCTTCCGGCCGACGATTAACCGGACTTCTGTGTACCCCGGATGCACCCGGTAGATCACGCGCTCCACCCAATCGCCATGCACCCCTCGGACCTCGATGGCGGTTTCGGCCCGGTACCGTTCTCTGCCCTGCAATTCCAGCACCGACGTGCCGTCGGCCAGCATGACGTGGACCCTGAGCGCAGTACCGCAAAACGGCAGTGCCGGCACGGTGCAGGCAACTTCCGTACTGTTGCCGTTATTCTGCACGCACCTTCCGCCCAACGACAGTGTGGTCAACAGGCCGAACTTGCGCGCATTTAGCTGACGTAATAAACGTTCGACGTACGACGTGCTCTGATCCATCATAGGTCTGACGACCGCTGTTGTCGTCGTCGTCGTAGTCTTCGCATGTTCTGGTATCGGTTCTCGTGGCAACTCGAGCAACTCAATAGCAGTGCAACTCTCGACCTGTGAGCAAAAGAAAAAGAAACCTGTCAAAAAGCTATCATAAAAACTTTTAACAACTGTCAATTCAATAAGCAAAAAAAAAAAGCCGCACATACTTCGCACGATGGGTGTTCTTCGCACGATGGGTGGGATTCTCTTGACGGGTGTACTTAATTTTAAAGAAACGATAAATCATTTCTTCAATAAAACGAGGGAAGTTAATAATATAAAAAATAAATGAGAAAAAAAATGTTATAAAAATGTCCAAAATTTTTTTTTTACATTTTCAAAGTTTTCTCGCGCCAAAATCTTTCTTACATAATTTTCTATCTATGTTTAAATTTTCATAAAATTCTGATCAAAAAATGATGGTTTCCGAGTCGTTTTTGTCAAATTTTGGATAGTTTTTTTCAAAAAAAATTGAAGAATTAAGAAATTCAAAAAATGACTTCTCTAAAGTACAATCTAGAGGCAAATCCGATTTCAAAAAGTTATTGATCGAAACTTTTAGACAAGTATTTCTATACAAAAAGTTGTACACAGAAAAAAAAAATAAACATCATTGTAAAAACACTAGCTTCTTCACTTCGTTCAGAATCTAAAAAAGTCAAATAAATAGTCGGCACAAAGGGAAAATAGAATCAAAACCAAAATATTTTATTCGGCCTGCTGGTGTAGCTGAGAAAGGTTCGACATCCCCTAAAACTTTTATTAAATCCTTATAAATAATTCGTGATATAAATATCGTCGAGCCTGGATGAATGGGGCATTATCTGTGGCGGGGGCCTAAGCGAAAAATGTTCAATTTTTTCCTGTTAAATCCACCACTTGGAGCACGAGCATGATGTTATTTTTAAAGTAATATGTATATTATAATTTATACGTACAACAACCGGATTTGCTTCGTATTTTATAAGAGTGGACTCTTCATCAAAACGATTGACGAATATTAGTCGTGAGTCGGCGGTTTGGACGCTGGCGTTGCGTCTTGGCACAAATCGCGTTTTTCGGGGCTCTACTACGACGCAATTTCGATGTAAAAACACACCGCAGTCTGTAAAAACAGCGCGTTTCATTAATAATTATTCTAAATTATTATTACTACTAGCCTTGTTCGGCAGTTTTCGGCGGTGTGTAAATTATATATATTTTCCATATAATAGTACTAACTATTTAATAATATTTTCCATAGTTAAGTGGGCGATTCTCCCTTTCTTTAATTCTTTATCATTGTATCTATGTTTTTTAAAATACCTCATTTCCTCTTTAAATGTATGAAATTTAAAGTTTTATCATTATACAGAGTTTGAAATTACGAGATTGTTCCATTATACAATCAAACGACCTTTATTACCGAATTAATCGAACTGATTAATTATTATCAATTGTATAAGCCTAAAATCAAATCTCTAAAATATAATTGACATATTTAAATAATCTAGGGTTGAAATTATAGAAAATCACTACTTAGTACACTTAGTACGCACAGCTTTATTGTACAATAATCAATATTTAATTTGCAATTACTAAGTGACATAAGATCGTCAAAATTTTGCAAATTATTTATAGGACATCCTTTAAACATTTTGATTGAATTAAAAAAAATATCGAACGGATATTAGAATTTTACTATTATGATTTTAAAAACGTTCTATAACACTAATTATTGTGGTAAGGTTCTCGATGACACGTGTGTTAGATAATTATCAAATACAGGCCCAGGTGCAGGGTGTATTTAAGGAAGGAAAGAACTCTGAAAAAGAAAACATAAAATTATTAATATACGTACCTCGACACTTAATACACTTCCATAACTTAAAAATATGATTCATGCATATGGCACATCTTTTTCCAAAGTTTCGTAATTTTCGGTTGTTTTTAACGTTCAAGTGAGGGCATCTGAAAAAAATCAAAAACGACTTGTTTGAGTATAGCAAGTTTAGTAATCGCGATACTAAAATGTAGGTATAGAAAATGGATTTTTTGATAATTACGTCATATATTCTGGTCCATTAATTCCAAATTCCATAAGTTCATAATCGTATCCATTTTTATCTCCGTCATAGCCACTTTTCCAATTTCCGTAGTCGTTATAGTCTGATTCAACCTGAAGACTGTTATGATATAAAAAAAAAAAAAGTCATATATATATTTTTATTATTTCTTTTTATCAGAAAATCTAGTTTTGCTAAACGAGGTTTATTGACTCTATTGCTCCCTTGCACTTGATCCGCCACTGGGTTCGCCAATTTATTAATACAGGGTGGGGCAGTGGGTTCTGACAATTTATAGATTGCTGTGGTTAGGTACTAAAGTAGATAAGATAATCTAGTTTGTCGCCAGATTAAAGTTCATGATGTTTAGTTTTACTTTATTAGTAATCATGGACACGTGGCCTGTGAATCAACGCGTTTTTGCTGTTACGACGTTTATTGAACATAAATCTATTATAACCGTGCAACGAAATTTTCGACGTCAATTCAATATTCCTGTTGGAGGTAAAATTCCTTCACGGAATTCAATCTTGGACTGGTATCATAAATTTCAGAATACTGGCTCTGTTTTAACAACTTTTAAAGGCAGCCAAAAAAGTGTAAGAACACCAGAAAACATTGAACGAGTACGTCAAGCAATCGATTCAAGTCCACAACGCTCGGCAAGGCGCCATTCTCAGTCGTTGAACTTATCTGCTAGAACTGTTCGAAGAATTTTACATTATGATTTACAATTTTTTCCATATAAAGTACAGATAGTGCAACAACTCCTCCCGAATGATTTTGGTACGAGAATTGAATTTTGTAACAGGTTTCAGCAATTGTTACTCGAAAATCATGAATTAATGTCTAATTTGATAATGTCAGATGAAGCACATTTTCATTTATGTGGTGTGGTTAACAAACAAAACTATCGTTTTTGGGCTACAGAACAACCTAGATTGTTACATAAGACCCCTTTGCATTCCGCAAAAGTGACTGTATGGTGTGGCGTTACATCATTTGGCATTTTGGGTCCATACTTTTTCGAGGAAAACAATGTGACTGTGACCGTAACATCTGAACGCTATGTAAAAATGTTGAACGACTTCTTGCCAGGTGAATTACAACGATTAGGAGTACATGATCACGATCTATGGTTTCAACAAGATGGTGCCACCAGTCATACAGCGCGTATTTCAATGGCTGTTCTCAGAAAAATGTTTCCAAATCGTGTGATTTCGCGCAATGGTGATATTGCCTGGCCACCACGTTCTCCTGATTTGACGCCACCTGATTTCTTTTTGTGGGGTTTTTTGAAATCTAAAGTATTCGCTAATAAGCCACGTACACTATTGGAGTTAAAAGAAAACATTAGACGAGAAATTGCAGCCATCGATTTGCATATCCTACAGACAGTTATGGATAGTATGAAAAAACGGATAGCCGACTGTATACAAAATGAAGGTGGCCACTTAAGTAATGTAATTTTTAAAAGTTAGAGTTTTCGTTAATAATAATTAAAAATAATCATCATGTTAAATAAAATAAAATTTGTTTCATTACTTTGTTTTTAATACTTAACTAAGAAACTGGAATTAAAACTCATCAGAACCCACTGCCCCACCCTGTATTTCCTTCCATGGGTATTCTTCATTCTTTGGGGGAGTTACTCTTGGTAGGACGTGTGTTAAAAATGACAACTATTATTGTTTTTTATAAAATTAACATACTTTTTTCTATTTTATGTTTAAAACA
>JAIPRM010011825.1:0-12580 GCA_025469315.1 Stegophylla sp. TES_Ste_2020 | reverse complement strand
AGAGGAAAATCCGGTTTCAGAGGAGGTACTGATCGAAATTTTCGGACAAGTATTTCTATACGAAAAAGTGTTAACAGAAAAAAAAAATAAAAAAAAAAAATAAACATCATTGTAAAAACACTAGCTTTTTCGCTCCCCTCAGAATCTAAAATGTTAGAAAAATGTCCAATTTTTTTTTCACATTTTCAAAATTTTCTTGCGTCAAAATCTTTCTTATATTATTTCCTATCTATGTTCGGATCAAAAAATGATGGTTTCCGAGTCGCTTTTATCACATTTTGGGTAGTTTTTTCCAAACAAAAAAAATTGAAGAATTAAGAAATTCAAAAAATGACCTGTTTAAAGTACAATCTAGAGGTAAATCCGGTTCCAAAAAGTTATCGATCGAAACTTTTGGACAAGTATTTCCATACGAAAAGTTGTACGCAAAAAAAAAAAAAAAATAAATAAATAAATAAACATCATTGTAAAAACACTAGCTTCTTCAGTTCGTTCAGTATCTAAAATTGGAAGTAAATCGCCCGAATGCGAAGCTGCAGTTACGATGCGCAAAAATACTAGTTATTGTTTTATAATATTATTCTCAATCGAGTTATTCGAAAGAATTCCAGTAGAAAAACGGACTGTTCCTTAAATTAATTTATTATTATTATCGAAAAAAAAAAAAAAAAATAGTAAAGATAGTGGGTTAATTGTTTTATAAGGGCGGATTAGCTACGCGGCCCGAGGGCGGCTAACGTCTAAATACCGATCTGATCTTTATTTAATTATAATATAAAAATAATACGCCAACGTGCGTGCTGAGTATTATATTATACTTAGTAAAATACCGTTCACGAATATATATATATACGTACATATTGAACTGCGTTGTTAAGTCGAATCTCGAGGGGAACGGGAAAAATTCGAGACGTCCAAACGAGACCGGGAACAGTCGTGACCGTTTCACCGTAGGGACTTATCGGCGTGGCCATAAAATCGTTTACACTGAAAATAAGTCGATTTCAATGCAAAAGGTTCGTCGAATATTTAATTATTATTTAATTGTATACACTAATATTGCTTTGCAGTGTTGGAAAATATCTAGATAAATTTATCTATATTATTTAACTAGAACAAAAAAAAAATTGAAAGTTAAAAATATTAAAAAGTAAACATCATTATAAAAACACTGTAAGCTTCTTCGCTCCATTCAGAATCTAAAATATTGAGTATTAACTTTTTCAAAATTTTTTATTTTCTTTATATTTAAAAATATTATTTGTATTAACATTTTTTTCTATAAACTTATTTTATACCTATTAAATAAAAAACAAACGGCTTGGCGAGACCATGGATTTCAGTATTGAATGTTCATTATTAGACTTAAGTTTTACGTTGTAAAGAATAAGTAATGGCCGTCCTCAGCACCACTTAACCAATTAAAATTGAAAGTTTATTTATAAATCCTTAGCGAAACAGGTTAAAGGACAAAACATTCAAAATTATTTTATGCAGTAGATCAAAATTATATATGGTTTAATATATAAATAGTTAAACTGTTAAAATTTTTAAACTGGTTAATATTGATAAAAATGGTTTGAAATATTGTTATTTTTTATCTGACATTTATCTAAATAAATATAATAAAACTGTCTTTACCTTAATTTAGATTGAATTTAGTGCAGTCGTCTTTATGTTTATACACAAATTATAACTTATTTATTCCCAATACTATACTGGTATGGTTGTATTTTGCTTGTTTAAAATCCTGACCAAAAAATTTGAAAAACTTACTGATTTTATAGTTATTATGTATTATGTATTTTAAAAATATCAGTGTTGTATCTAAAGTATTTGAGTAAAATTATTTGAATAGGTATTGGTATTCAAATACTTTGTCAAGTATTGAATACGTATTGTATTGGTGACGTGAGCGGGACCGAATATTGAGTGGTAGCAGAAATTTCCGAAAACCAAAAGACCTTTTGGGAGCTTTTCCATCATCCCTCGATAAGAATAACTTTCATAAACATAATGTATAGTTTGTCCCAGAAGTCCCATGACACCCTTAACATCTCGCTATATTAATATTTTCGAATGTGGGTTTTTAGAGATCAATTAGTTGGTGTTAGTGTTTTAACTAACTATTAGTTTCATGTATTAAACAAATTACAATTTGATGAAATTCATTGAAAAAAAACAATTTAATTTAATTTAAAAAATTCGAATTTTGTTTTTTTTTTTTTTTAGTATTAACTTTTTAGAATATCAAAAGTAGTCATTTTATTTTAAAGCTTTAAAAGGTAAATAAAATACAATAAATATCGAAGACTAATCAAAACTGCAGACCGATTTTATCAAAATAATAGTGATCAGCAAAAACACAACCTGTTCTAACTTGGTCAATATTCAGTGAATCTCGATTTTTTTTATTATCTCTAAAAGAGTTCAATTAAAACGACTGTTTTGAAATTTTCAAAATGTGGATGATTCTCAAAATTATTCTCAGATGTTTTTGTTGAAATTTTTAATTTACCTTTTGAAATTAATAGAATAAAATAAAATTATAATTTGTGTAAGGATTAATCTCCAAAAAACAACGTTCAAAAATATTTATATGCCGCCTAGATATTAAGGGATGTTATGAAAAGCTTAAGCAACGAAATATAAAATTACTGTTGTTCTACGGGTTCTTGGAATACGTGTTCGACGTAAATAGTTAGAAACTAATTTATTACTATTATAATTTTATAATGAAATAGATACTTTCATGTAATAATATTATAGTTTCCCAGAAATTTCTAGGGTCGCGAAACAAAAACAAAACTTTTGACATAAAGTGGTTTGTTTGGGGTGTCACATGTGCAATCCCAAGCGACCCCAGTCTTTAGCTTTGTTTTATAATTGAAAAAAATTTAATGGTGCCTTTTTGAAACGACCATTAAGGCATTTGCCCTAGATCCCGGAGACGGAGGAGAACAATTAATCGAGTCACATGGTACTCTTCAATTACAGCCTTAAATGAAAATCGAAATTAAATTTCAACAAATAACTTTTTTTAATTTACTCATATAATAATTCTCTCTCTCTCTCTCTCTCTCTCTCTCTCAAAAAATAAAAATAAAAATCTTAATGATTTACAATTTTGGTATTAGTCCCTTTATAATCATTTTTTTTTTTTTTGTAAATTCTAGTCACTTTTAAAGTAATTTTCAATATAAAAAATACATTGTTGGCAGACGGGCGCAAATAGGTGGGATAAGGGACTAGGTTGGTTTATACCCCTCAAAGCCACTCAAAGTCCCCCCAGATTTTTCAAAAATTGCATAAAGTCAATGCCTTTGTGGGGAAAGGGCTAAATCAAACAAATAGTAAATAATCTATAGAGGGGCCATACCATTATACTGTTACGTATAGTGAATTGAATCAATCAAATGGAATACGATAAGAGTGACCATTTTGAGAAAAATAAAATTATTTTTCTTATTTGGTGGTTTAACCACTTTAAATTTTCATATTATCATATTAGATAAGATATGCAAAAACGATAACATTAATTTTAAAGTATGATAACAGTTCCTTATCAGTGCTCCGATTGAGCAAGGGATACAATATTTCGATACGGTAATTTACGTCTTTTCAATAGGTCACTCTAAGCGTATTCCATTTCAATGCTTCGTTTAGGTATGGCCACGGGTTGCGGTGGACCGTACGAAATTTAATCGCGTGAAAACATGTCCGACTCGGAGTAACTTCAAACGACAATAATATTGATAATCGAATGTTTCCCTCGAATTTCGGTCGTGTATATATATGTACGTCTCGTAATTAATACGATGGCCTATTTAATTTCGAAATAAAACACACGGGATTCAAATAAATTTCAAAATATCACTTAATCATCTCACAGTAGTGGTTGGTATATATCCGCTCGAGTTGGACGGGGGGGGGGTGAGAGGGAGGGGGAAAAAGCAAAAGAGTGATTAATCATAAACCCGCGATCCGCGTCAGAGGGGGGGGAGGGGCAAAGATTTTACTAACTTTATCGCGCGCACGTCGTCGTCGTGAACCGTGTGCGTGAATCGTATGTAACCACTACAGACAACAAACACTAACCAAATATTATATATACCGTCGAGAGACTTTAAGTGATCGCCGAAAACTTTTATATATATTATAATATATATTTAAGCTGCTTATTTATGTCTCGTTTTGTGGTGGTGTTGCACGAAGAATTATTTGACGTACATTGTTAGTTAAAAAGTTCATCGGACATTGGTGGCGGGGCCGGAGGTGGAGAACGAGGATTTGTACGAGGCCGGGGATCGATAAATTTCAAATAGCATCAAAAAGATCAACTGTGTCACAATTAAAATATAATTTTTTTTTTTTTTTCCGTTTTTTTATGTATTTTATTGAACATTTCCGTAAATTCTTCTTTTAAATAACACTGTTATAGAGAATGCATGAGAATATTAATATATATATTTATATTAATTATAGTGTGTCGATTTTTTGTACCACGATTTAAATAATGTTTAAATAAATAAAAATAAAGAATTAAAAGCGTTTTTCTCGAATTTGGGATGGTTTTTGTCAAATTTTGGAAATACATTGAATTGAGAATATCGAAATACGGCTTCTCTAAAGGAAGTACCATCTAGATCCAAATGCTGATTCGAATATTTGATACCTATTTTTTACTCTATAAAAATGTATCATATAAAAAAATAATAGTAAAAATAATGTTCAAATGTTCCATACTGAACATTTGTATATTAATTATAACTATCAGTTTTCCTGTACCTAATTCTTCTTTTTCCCAAATATGGGTGATAAGACACTATGCACATTCATTATTGAGTTATCATTTAACATTTTCATAAATTCACTTTGAATACCTTCATCTCCAGACAATTTTTATGTTAATTTTTTCGTGTTAATATTCCAATCGTCTCATTTGTTATTGAACTTCATGTATTGACGGTGCTGCATATTCATCAAGGTTAGGTTCTGTCCACGTAAAGGTCATTATGGGGTTATAGGCTTTTTTTCTCCGCTTAGAATAATTTAAAAATAAAAATTCGTCCCCGATAAATAAAATTGAAAAAAAAACGTAACCCTTGTATCTAAGGACTACCCTAATATATTATGATGTTTACATAAGCCCTCTGAAAATTTCTGCGTGTGCCCTTGATTGCATTTAGATGTGTTTTACCTTTAATCCGGTCTCTGTACAGTGTCGAACCGAAATAAACGGATAATATAAATCAAAGAAAGATCATGCACTGCACAATCGGGATGATGAGCACACGCTAACGTATATCAGTAACGCACGAGTATATTATATTAATATTCTATTACGTAATCACTGAATGCAATCGTTCGCACTTTGTTGTGCTACAGCAGTAAGTTAATATTTCAAAAGATATAATTTATACGATTATTTTAATCAAACTGCGGCAACAACGAGGCTGTATAATATTACTATGTATATTATAGTACACACGCTGTATTATAGTATAATAATATTATGTCTGTTAAAGTTGAATATTCCATTAAATTTAATAATCCGAAAACTTGTACACGGACCGAAATTGTAAAATCACATCTCGAGTAGTTTAACACCGAGCCAGTCGTTATAATTAAACTCACGTCCGCCTTCTGACAGCCACATTAGTTTGAGAGGTATAATAATAATAATAATAATAATAATAATATTATGTTTATATGATTTCAAACTGCTACATTGCTACACTGCAATAATAGTTTACACATTCAGTTGAAATCGCGTCGCGTTACTTATAATCCCAATTGAACAGAGGTATAGGACTATAGGCGATTAAAAATTATGATAATTTTCTACTCCCTCAGAGTGGCGAGTTCTTAACAATTAAGGAAATATTAGAAGTCATATTTTCCAGTGGATGGGGGTGTAGATTCACCATATTTTCGGTTTAGCAAAACCGGTAAAACACTTGTCGAATAATTTTTATACACTTTTATCACTCTATGTGTATTGATGACCTCCAGTCATAACGTTTTACGACTTCCACACTTGGCGACAAAATATAAATGTTAATAAAATTAAAATAATTTGTAATACGTGCTATAATTAATTAGCAATTTTTTGTCACCAAATATTCTCTAATAAAATTAGCTACAAGACGTGTCGTCAAGACTCGTAATTATTGTTAGTATGAAATACTTCAACTGTATTTATATAATATCTGATTCTAAGTCGAAAGTTTAACGGAACGCAAAAACAAAGAACGCATTCAATCAATTATAATAATATAACCGTATCGAAGTCGAAAAAACAATTAAAAACATATTTTGTCACTCAATTATTTCAACTTGTTTATTGAATATCGTTTTTCGACCAAAAGTGTTTTCAATAACAGTTATATCGAGACACTGGGAACCCCCAACCGAGTTTATAGTTACTCCACGGTAACCTTTATACATTTTATCAAGGTTATGTAAGGTTAGACCTTTTAGAATATTAATAATTTTTTTTTTTTTTTACTTATAGATCTTGATAGTTAAATGTTTAGTTTAAATTAATTTAATTGCGTCTGGTTATATGCATAAAAAGTTTTTTATTACATTTTGAATTTATGGTGTGACGAGAATTTTTAAATTTTTAAAATTGTGATTTTTAGGGAATTTATTTTAAGCATATTTTAGAAATTTAAATAACATAATATTATAAGATTTTTTACTGCATTAAAATCACATTCTTATTTATCATTATGAATATCTGCAGTACTAATTTGTAATTAATAAATCCTTTTTGAAAAGTTCAGTATGTAAGGGGAGGGTAAAAAAGGCCTCGTCCTGCCCTCTCCGGTCGCCTACTATAGTTAAGACCACTGCAATGTGATCTGTGGGCGCGCGTCTTCACTCGTCGGGAGGCTGTGCTGCGGTGGCGACGAGCGGTGAGCAATCGAAACGAATATTCGCTGGCGACGCTCCGTACGCGGGAGAAATAAAAAATTGCTCGATTAAACGGTAGCTGTGGAGACCGTGGCTCTGGGCGTTATTGACGTTTCCGCGTCATCGGCCGCGATTGTTTTCATCACTCATTAACTACATCGCATTTATAACGACGAGGCATTGGATCCGAATTAACCCGAACCCAAATCAGTCATAAGAATCCTTAAATATTCAACACCAAAAACCCGAACGGTTTTGTTATGACACCCTAATAGACGAATAACCCGGTTGAAAATTTCTGGCCAACCCGAAACCCGAGTAAATATTTTTTAATTTTAAAAACTGATGTGATATGTTGAGTTGAAAGTATTTTTTGACACACCAAATGCCGTTTCGTCGTTGATTTTTTCTTAAAATCACATGAAATCAAAATAAATGAAATTTTTTGCTTAAAATAAGTGTGATTTTTGAAAATTTCTGGAAATTCCTGAAATGTCCTCAAAATTACAAAATACAAAAACGGGACTATCGTGGTAGAGCAATATCATTTTTTTGGTGTGATCGTTAGCCACCATTGGTACCACAACATCATCTGATGGTTCTTTGGGCAACAATATTACCCTAAACACCCATATTAACCCCTAAAATGTTAACGGTTATAAACGCTGAAGGACTGGATCTAAGAGGGACCAAACCAGAGCATTTGCCCTGAAATTTTTGGTCAAGGGAGGGGACCAAATAATAAGTAGACGTATAAACAGATTTTATTTATCAACTAATGAGTATACAAATTACAATTTCAATTTGTCAAATCAAAAAATGTACAAGATGTTTATTCTAATTTTTTAATGTTTCAATAGTATAATATCAAGTATTTTAAATGCTACCCGTGACTTCAGCTTCTTGCTAACAAATCTGAAACGAGTTAAAAACCATCAAATTCTATCTTAGATCATCAAAAAATCGAGACGAACTCAACCCTCTTTCAATTATTTCAAAAACCAAAATTAAGTAGCCAAAAATTTTAATTCTGACGATATTATTACAAACTATTTTGCGATTTTTTTTTTTTTTTCTTTACTCATTTATTATTATTATCATTATTTTTAGGAAGTAACTGGTACAAAATGATAGCAGAGTGGTGTAGTAGAGGGAGGGGGAGGGCGAGTTACGAGGGAGCTCTAATTGTACAATTTGCCCCGGGTACGAAATATAACTAGATCTGATAATAATATATGTTATTCGATTCGGTCCGCCCGCAATTGTCGCCACACCCGTAGCCTTTTCCGGGGCCACCGAAAGAGTGCACGGTGGCGTGTCATCGTCGTCGTTATCCCGAGAATGGAAAAAAAAAAAACCCCCAGTGAAACCTCGATATCGCGGGCGCCACCACTGCACCTCCGCTGCTGCCGACTCGGGACTGTTTTAAAATCCATCTCCGTAATGAAACGTCGAACTCGCGTCGTCGTCGTCGTCGTCGTCGTCGTCGTCGCCATATAATATGAATCTCCACGCCCGGGCACCCTCTCCTCCATCGCTCCTCTCCCCCGCCACACGTCAAGCACCGACGCCGCCGCCGCCGCCGCCGTCACTATAATATATCCCTTCACCCCCGCCACCTACCCGATCGAAACGACTGGCCGCACCTGAACCGCGTGCGCAGGCCAGCTATGACATACAGAGTGATTGTAGTGAAATTTTGGTAGGAAACACCGCGAAAGCAAAAATGGGCAGTGTAGTTCAATATATTATCTACGGCGAAAAAGTTGATATTCGCCAGATAAACTGATTTTCACTTAATCCATTAGTGTAGTACAATAGTACATATTTTGTTTTAAGAAAATTAGCAGTTCTTTATGCTTTTTATGTAGGCACAATCGTTTTAAATAATTAATCAACCCCTTGAACTGTGTAAGATACCTCGAACTTACAGGACATTGGTTTACTCAATCAATGAAAAAATATAATTTTCCAGTGTAAAACAGAGAAAATACATATAATTTTAATTTTTTTTTCTCAACAATTTGCTCACAAATGAAGAGCAGTTACAATATTGGGTGTAGAATATTGGAAGGGGGGGGGTTGCAATGGAACTATGGAACCCGCAGACACGAAATGAAGCATTCCTGAAACACTCATTGAACCATTTTCGATAATTATGTGCACAGAATTGTACAAACGACATCGTTATCAGTCAAAATATGTAATATAAGGAAATAAAAATTTTATATAAATTAAAAATGTATGAAAAAAAGTAAATACTCCTCAAGTACATAAGAACAATTGAATAATAATTATTGAATATCGTATACTAAATACATTTTGAGGTCAGTTTCCCCGTTTCTGGACGATGAGCTATTAACATTCTACAATTTAGTTCCAGTCATGCCTATGGTAATAACAAAGCCTATCGAAATCAAACTATAAATCACTAAAAATCGTTTTGGAAGAAATTTTACCCAAGTAAATCATATTTAGCACTAGAACTTCCAAAGACGTAATAAGAAAATCGGTAGAAAAAACCACACTCCCTCTCCTCGAGTTCATTTCATTAAACTTATTTTACTTTCACATTTTTGCTATACGACAATGTATTAAATATTTTCATTTTTTACTGTAGACGAAAAAGTTCAAAAAACGAGTGCATCCCCCCTCCTCCCACGAGTATGCAAATCTCTTAAAGTATATGAATCGAGGGATAACGAAAAATAATAGTATTATAACACGCCCTCTTATCTATCGAATAAAACTATATTTATTATTGGATAAATTTTATTAAAAATTCTTCCCTCGAACGATTTCCGGTTTCCTCCCCCCCCCCTTCGGGACTTCATGTCGAGAGAACGTTGTCGCGTTTATCGAATGTCGAATCGCCCTGTATACACCGTTTCGCGCCACCACCGCCAACCGGCCGCTCCGATGACGTCTGCTGGTGACGACGCGACTGAAAAAAATAAAAATAAATAACCGTACGATGGCCGTTCGAAATCTGGGCTGGTGCTTGACGCATAAAATCGAACGAAAATGGTACGAAATAAACAGGGAAAAATTGATGTATCGTTTTCGATCCGAGTGGGGACGAAGCGGAAAACATTTACAACGATGTGCTTTCTTCGTTATCAAGGTTGCTACGCTCGTTACCTGGAAAACCTGGAATTATCAGGGAATTTTAAATTTGTCAGCGAAATTCAGGGAAATATGAAAGATTACTGGAAAATATTTATAATTTTAAGTCATGGTCGTCTATACATTACCCCTATAGTATAGTGTATCAAACTTTATTAATTTATTCAGTTATAATAAATTTTCATAAAAAAAAAAAAGAAAATTGTTATCATGTCAAACAGGTAATTAATATTTTATTAGATACTCGAACTAGAAACTAGATTGCGCTTAGTTTCAATTTTCATGCCATGATCTATGAGTAAAAGAGGCGGGGAGTGAAAAAAAAAAAAAGGATCGATAACACTGCGCTTAACAATTTACTAAAATAATAATTAGATTTCAGACATTTTACCGCACGTTAAATAATAATAACAGTAACTACAATAATGTGATACTTTTCGATACGAAACCTAATACAAATCAATTCGATGATAATATTTTGGATTCGACTTAATTCGTTAACACGTTTACAATATTGTATACAGTATAACATATGTATACATAACGAGGAAATTCGCAAAAACAAAAAAAATAAAAAATAAATGTATAAAAAATCGTACCGACGAACATAAGTCGATTTGCAAAAATCTAATTTCCATATATATATATATATATATATATATATATTTTTTTTTTTCACGCCATTAAGACGTGGCGAAAATACGCTTCTGCCACAAATGGCGCTAATGAAGCGTTATGCAGCAGGTACCGCACTTTTTGCGAAAATGGATTTACCAAAAACCGATCTCGGTTACCGACTATTGTTGTTCCATTTGCACGCACGTTTTGTAGATTGTAAATTCCGAATTATCGCACACCTCTGAACAACGCGTTAACTCGATTTTTATATTTTGCACGTGTGGGGCATACCGCGTATCGTTACTATTCTCGGCTTACATGCAGGAAAATTGACGAATAGTAAATGAAAAAAGTGTGTTGTTCGCACGTCGGGGTGGGATTCTCTTGACGGGTGTATAAAGAAACGACAAATCATTTCTTCAATAAAACGATTCTGAACGAGGGAAGTTAATAATATTAAAAATAAATGAAAAAAGAAAAAAAATATTAGAAAAGTGTCCAAAATTTTTTTTCACGTTTCCAAAATTTTTTATGCGCCAAAATCTTTCTCGTATTATTTTATATCTGCGTTTAAATTTTCATATAGTTCGGATCAAAAAATGATGGTTTCCGAGTCGTTTTTGTCAAATTTCGGGTAGTTTTTTCCAAAAAAAAAATTCAAAAAATGACCTCTCTAAAGTACCATCTAGAGGCAAATCTGGTTTCAAAATGTTGCTGATCGTAACTTTTGGACAAGTATTTCCATACGAAAAGTTGTACATAGAAAAAATAAATAAACATCATTGTAAAAACACTAGCTTCTTCACTTCGTTTGGAATCTAAAAGTACACTATTAGAGATCTTTTGACGATTTTGAATTTATTGAAATACACGCGTAGATCGTGAAATAATTTTGAGTCGATTGAACTTGAGTGAAATCGGTTTGCAGGTTTATTGTTTTAATACGTTTCTACGAAGACTGAAACAATGACGTATGCGAAAATCACTAAACTCGATTGATTGCGTTTTAAATTTAAAAAGAAAAAATGCCACCGAAATATGAAATCATATTCGTGACATTAAAATGTTTATTCTCCTTGAACGTGAAAACCTCCATACGATTTTTGTCCGTATTATAGTATTTAAACGTATAACCCATACTATAATTATTATTATTAAATATTCACGTCTCGCTCGTTCGCGGTGGCGTTTTCACTTACGATTCAAAAGATTTCTAAAATTCAAATTTAAATCTAATGGTTCGTGAACGAAAAACGTGTAATCCTTATTTTATTGCTGAAAAGTTCTCGGAATGAAACACTAACAAAATGCAACCGGGCGGGGAAGGGGGAGGAGGAAATACATTCAATATGGAAATGAATAATAAATCATTAGGAAATAAGAGATCTTCAAGTTTCCATTTGCGCGGATAATGCGTATTATCGTGAATTCGAACGTTTTTATCATATTATATTTTATACATATTCACATAACTCGGTGTTACAAATAAAACGTTCGCTTTTATTACGTCGCGTGACAAAGGACGATGTATAAAATATTATAATATAATATATATTTATTATTCACGATTCATTTTGAAAAAGTTCTCCCAGTCATCCCGAGAAACTATTCCGAGAAAATGGCACTTAACTCTAAATTCAGAAAAATCCGTCGTCAATGCGTATAATATTAGATCGTAAAGCTAATAGAGAAATTAATATAAACACAGACGAGTATAAAACACGTCAGAAATAAGTCAGTGCTCCGACATATTCGGAGTGAAGTTTAACTAATTTTGACCGTTCGCTAATAATATATAAAAAAGCCGGACATACTTCGCACGATGGGTGTACTTCGCACGACGGGTGGTATTCTCTTGACGGGCGTATTAAATTTTAAAGAAACGATAAATCATTTCTTCAGTAAAACGATTCTG
>JAIPRM010011824.1:0-12581 GCA_025469315.1 Stegophylla sp. TES_Ste_2020 | reverse complement strand
TTCAAAAAATGACCTCTCTAAAGTACAATCTAGAGGCAAATCCGGTTTCAAAAATTTATTGATCGAAACTTTTGGACAAGTATTTCTATACGAAAAGTTGTACACAGAAAAAAAAAAATAAACATCATTGAAAAAACACTAGCTTCTTCACTTCGTTCAGAATCTAATGAATATCATTATAAAATCATAAGTTACTTCGCCCCACTCGGAACCAAAAAATAAATGGCATGTTACGCACTTTGTTTTAATATAATAATAATGCATATATTCATTAGATATTTATTTTATAATTAAACTTTGAAAAACGGCCGTTTAAATGCCCCACCCTGTATATCATATATATACAGAGTTTTCCCAGTACGATTTGACGAATGCAATAACTTGTGTTCAATAAATAATTATTAACTTCGAAAAATATTTATACCTATAAGTTATGACGCATTACTACAGCGATGCGCTACAGCAATAACGCATATTTTTATTTATTTATTTATTTTTTTTTTTTCAGGTCCCAAATTTGAAGTCTCTATACTACTTTACGGTTTTATGAAATATTCAAAATACCTCTAGTTTGAAAACAGTGCCGCGAAAACCGGATGTATTGAGTGTGTGTAACACACGGGCCCCGGGGCCAAAGAAAATGTTTAGGGGCCCACTCAGATTTCTTATACAAATTATTATTTCTTTGAAAATAATACATGGCGTATAAAGAAATTAATTAATTTGGATTTTCGTCAATTTTCGTTTAAATGTCCAATTACATTATATTTTTTAAATAACTATTTTCCATTCAAACCAAAAGTTTACTCGAAAACAAAAACACATAGTAATTTTTGGTGTTCAGCTAACATTGTTTATTGTGTTTTGAATATATATATATATATATATATACACACACATAAAAAGCATATAAACTCGAAAATTTTGCCTAAAAGTTTCATTATGTTAAAATGTGAAGCTATTAAAAAAAAAAATCCAAAATTTGCACAAATATGAAAAATTTTACTAGTTCACTGTGAAATAATAACTACTTTGTCAATGAATTAATTTTATTGTAGGTACTTTAATAATATTTCAAAATTAACATTTGAATTTACAATATTCTTTGAATGTAGATCATGGATTGAGATGATTAATCGATACCATAAATCAAATATTATTTGAATACCTAAATATTATTTATTATTTAATAAATTTAAAAAAAAAAATCTAGAAATATCTAATAAAAAAATTATTTCCCCGAAAAATTGTTGTTATTTTAAAATAAAATGTGCTAAAAAATATTTATTTTGAAGTGTTAAGTTTTATTGTTATATATATATATATGTATTATACTTATAAATTTGTATAAAAATTTTGAAATATTATAATGAATATATTTTTTTTACCAATATGTTAAAATAAAATAAAACATCTACTCTGCTTTAAATTGAAAAATGTTTCTAAAACTGATTTAGTAAAATAAAAAAAAAATAAAAATAAATATTTTACTAAAAAAACGTATTATGTCATTGTTTCAATTAGGTAAATTTAATACTTAATTTACATTAAGATTGAAGTATAAGCAGTAAAATGTCTTATCATTACGAAAACGGTTAAAAAATAAAGCAGTTTTATACTCAAACGTCGAGGTATAATGCAATATTATAATAATTCATTGAGTTTTTCAAATAAAATTTGAGTTGAGAAAAAAAAAAAAAATCTGGTTTCCTAACACATCGTCAGATACAAATCACGCTATTTTAATTACATAACTATTTATGGATTATAAATTATATTTTTTACGTGGAGACACAGAGTTAGAAAATTTCGGTACTCAGATAATTATTTATGAGATTTTAAAAATAAAACTCGTATTCCCGTGTAGTGGATGTCACGTGTAATCTCAGTGAGTTCGCAGTGTTCTGTTCGCATAAGAAATCACGGTATAGACTTTTTATATAAAATAATATAAACGTTACAGCGGTTTTTTCGTAAATCAATTCCAGTGGAAGCGCGTTAAACTCTTTATAATTGGAAAATAAGGGTCCGCGACGAGATTGCCTTTCTCAACGCACACGACGAAATTCGTTATTCTGTTGTACCCTTAAAGGATTTAGAACGTTATTAAACGTACCACCCTACACACACACACACACACACACATTACCATGATCGTCTTGTTGCCGTCGCGTAACCGAATTCGACAAAAGATTAAGTCTTATGGGTATATATTTCGTCGTCCTGCAATATTGTGACGTTATCTCTCGATAGCTACTTAAACGACCGATTTCCCCGTGTAACCTGGATCACTCTTTGCCGAAGCCGCCCCTACCGGTCACCGGTCAAATTCGATAGCGGTCTTCTCTAAGATTAGCCCGGACAAACTCTTCGATCGTATCATCTACTCGTAGAAATAATAATATAATAATATAGAGACAGCGTTCGCCATTAGACCGGTGGTTAAAGTGAGGGGTGACGGAGGGGGACTGAGTCCCTCATCTCATTTGGAATACGATCAAGCGTCCCTTTTAAATCAAATCCCGAAATTCCGGGGGTGGGGGGACGCTTTAATTTTGATAACTAAAGAGTGGAAAGCGTTAATATTAGAAATTTATTTGAATGGTCGAAATTCCAAAAATTATTACAAAAAAGTAAAATAGTAATGTATAGATAAGATAATCGAACGTGCATTGTACCACGGATATTCTTCGCTCTTTGGATGAAATACATTTGACGGGCGTGTAGAATTTTTTAGAAACAGTAAATCATTTATTCAACAAGACGATTCTGAACGAAGGAAGTTAATAATATAAAGAATAATAATAGTCGTCATTTTCAACACATCTTCACTTTACTTTTCTTTACTTTTTGCCGTTAGTTTTGGATTTTGTTATTTCCGATGTGAAAATATGCTTTGTAAGTAAAGCTAAGTAAGCTGATGAATAATATTTTCTAGGGTATACTAAAATATTCGAACAATGTTAAATAATTGTTTTTTTTTTTTTATTTGATTACAGTGTTATGCTTGTTTGTGAGTTTGTTTGACTATTGTCCAAGTAAGTATGTTTGCAATTTGCTTATAATGATCAATATAATTTTTAACCTTTGAATGAAGACAATCAGGCAATTCGGTGTGGCTCGGGAACGCTTCTTATTTTTTAGGAACTACAGTCCCCCCTCCTAGTTTTTCTCACTTTAACCACTGCACTAGACCGTCGTGTTACCGCCACGATTATCGAATTCAATAAACAACCGTTATAGGTATATACCTAACCTAATCGAGCGATTTCATCTTTATTGTCCGTGGAAACATCTTCATCATGGATGTTCTCTATTTAATTTTAACAAAAAAAAATCCGTATGACGATAACAAACGCAAAAAAAAATAAATACCCCGTTCAAAATGAAATATTATTGATAAACTTAACTCTAAACCCTCTTTTCACTCATTTGGGGGGTTGGATTTTGAATAATCCTTTCTCTAGACGCAGCAATTAAGACTGTGTTCTGATACCACAGTCAGTCAGTTTACATAGTGCCCGAAATACGATGTGACAAACACAATAACTTTTAATCTGCTGATAATGTTTAACTTTCTTTTGAAAAATAATATTCCTCAATTGTACTACAGATATGATGTAATTTTTATTTTTAACAATTAAATTTTCAGAATATTAGAACTGATTGAAAAAAAAAAAATTAATGAAAAAAATGTTGGTGGGAAAACGGCTTGTTCTGATTTGGTCTATTATTTATTATGATCTTTTGAACTTCTTGAAAATGTAAATATTATTGTGTAAGTATAATGTCGAATCTTACATGACTGTGTTATAATGAATTCACATATTCCAAAAAAAAAATTATGACAAGTAAATGACCAAATACCAATAAGACATTTTACCAGCAATTTTTTTTTTTTTTTAATAATCAAGTTTACAAAATAGTTATTTTGAATGTTTCTTATAAACAGTGGTATAAAATTAGAAATTGGAAAATTTGGGTGAAAAAAAAAAATTATACATTTTTACTGTAATGCAGGGTAGGTAGGCCGCAATCTAAATCATCTCGGGAAAATGAATAATAATCTCTAAAAACGACTCG
The DNA here is from genome assembly GCA_025469315.1 of Stegophylla sp. TES_Ste_2020. Classification (NCBI taxonomy): domain Eukaryota; kingdom Metazoa; phylum Arthropoda; class Insecta; order Hemiptera; family Aphididae; genus Stegophylla; species Stegophylla sp. TES_Ste_2020. The sequence continues at coordinate 8,498 of JAIPRM010011824.1, read as the reverse complement.
GAAACCATCATTTTTTGATCCAAATTTTATGAAAATTTAAACGTAGATAGAAAATAATATAAGAAAGATTTTGGCGCAAGAAAATTTTGAAAATGTGAAAATAAAATTTCGGAAATTTTTCTAACATTTTTTTTCTCATTTATTTTTTATATTATTAACTTCCCTCGTTCAGAATCGTTTCATTGAATAAACGATTTATCGTTTCTTTAAAATTAAATACACCCATCAAGAAAATCCCACCCGTCGTGCGAAGAACACCTATCGTGCGAAGTATGTCCGGCTTTTTTTGTATGTAATAAGGTATTTTAAAAAATAAATTTAATTTACAGGTAAACCGTGGGAGAATAAGAACAGGATAATTTTTTTTTTTATAGTTAAACAAAATAATAAATACCTACTTAATTATATCAAGTTTTTTTAATAAATATATATACTTATATCAAAAACCTTATTTATAATACTTTTTGGGAAAGATTTGTTAAGCTTTACTGCTTTATTTTAAGTGTGTTTTTTTTTTTTTTTAGTTTTTTATCGCTTTAAAATTCGAACTCTACACATAACTTTTTGCGATTTTAAGTCAAAACAGGAGCGGGTTAAGTGTTAGGTATGATACATAATGATTGCTGAGAGATGAAAGTTTGAGCATATTTCACCATGGCGACAATATTATTGCACACTATCATCAAATCATAAAGTACTAAAATTAAAACTCACGCCCACCCACTTACCTACGTTTCAAAAATATTCAAATAAACTAGCAAAGGTGTCGTACGATGGAAATTGCCTTAGAGTAGGCCAGTGGTTCCTAATTAGCGGTTTACCGACCCCTTTTTTACTAATGTGCTTGTGTAAGTTTCCTTTTTTCTATACATGAACTGTTTCTACTTTATTTAACACATGAAAAATCATTTTTTTATGATCTATTTTAATAAACATACCTTTTTGTTATATTATGAATACGCATTTTCTTAAAAGTATAAAAACAGCAAGTTTCATCCTGACAAACACAGCCGCGGACCAGCCTAGCGAACAACATGAACTTAGACTAGTTACACTCAGAACTTATAGGGATTAGTTTGAAAAAGTTCTAAATAATTATTATAGAATTGTTCGGGAGAGCAAATTCAAGGTTTGAGTGTAAATATTTTACCCCTAATATAGATTTGTGATTGCAAACAGGTCCATCATATAAAAAAACTTGTGAAGTATGCTCATCAAAATGACAATTATTCATTCTTATCATTTATTTGGTAATAATTCGATCAAATATAAATTATTATTTGCTAAGTATGAAAGGATTCTTGACTTAGAACCTTTTTATACTAAGAAAAAAAATTTTGATTTAGAACTTTTCCAATCTAACACTATATTATTTTCACTTCAGTTGAATCCTTTTCATATTATCAAATTTATAGTGCTGTCAACCTTTTAACTCAAAAATATGTTGTAACAATATGATGACATAATATTATTATTAAGTGTATAACATTAGGTACCTTTCAATACAACTGTTGTACACGAACAACGTATTACCACTGAAAATAAATTACAATAAATGTAATTATTTATAATCAACATAATATTATGCACTATGGAGTCATAATATTAGGTATAATATACACAATAAGAGGGAAAAGTGTATTATTATAAAGTTCAATAATTAATAGCGTCAAGTTAGTATGATGACATTTGATATCCAAATATTTAATTGTACAATATCGCATTATATTGTACAATAATATTGAACCATTGGTAATAGAACCTTTTCACACAGAATATTAATTATTCTAAACACGGTTCTAATAACTGTGAAATTTCATCTTGACAAAATTATGCCTTTATCTTTTAGTTTTTAGTGATTTAGAACCTTTCGCTTATTTTTTTTTTCCTTAATCGCCAATTCTGATCGTACAAACGTCTTGAATGTTAGCTTAATAGACGCGCCTTATCACATGCAAAGCCATTTATGTAAAAAAGTGGTTAGGTACAACATATTTTCTTAAACTAGACCCGTGTTAATATTATATCCATAGGCGTGGCCATATCTAGTAATATTAATGACATATATAGATTTTTTTTTTAAAATAATTTGAATTTACTATGTTAGCTACTGAATATCACAATAAGAATTATTTACGGATAAAATCGGATGCATAAGAAATCATTCAGTAGAACGTTTTTTCTTGAATTAAAAATTAAATGTTACATAATTTATCTAAGGATTGAAAAAATGTCGTCATTTTACATAAAAATAATATTATAAAACGATTTCAAACGAATATAGAAAATGACTGATTAACGATTTTTAAGATTTTTTTCAAGGCTGTTAGGCATATTATTTATGAGTAAACTTGTATTGATTTTCAGTTCATGTTATAAAAAAATATATAATTTTATTAAAAATACTAATAATCATTTTCAAAATTCTATATTTATTTCAAACGTGGTAACATTTTTTTCAGTGGTATGTGTTTCACTATTTTTTGAATCTGGGTGAAAACTAAGTATTCTGTTGCTATTTGTTTTGGAATTACTACCCTACTACAAAAACCATTATCATAAAAATCTAAATTGTGGTATGTTTTAGCGTTTTTACTTAAATATAAAATAGATATTTTTTTTTTTTGTTTCTGGAAAAACTATTGAACATTTACAAAATGTATCTCTATTAAACACTATTAAAACGCCTATATCGTACATCTGATCTATCAAATCGCTGGATTAGTTTTATGACTAAAACATAATATTTAAATACTATTGAAAGCATATAGGTAGACCATTCCACCTCAAAATACAAGATAAAAATTCAAATTTTAAATTACGCAAACCGGTATACAAAAATATTTTATTTGCACGCCCTCTGGTAATTTATGTCCGGCCACGCTTATGATTATAATAAATATACATGCACAATATTAGCCTGACGGGCAGACACGGATTATGAATATTATATTATATTATATTATTATTTTATTGTACAGGCTGACCTGGACCGGATCTGATGACGGTGATGAAGAACGGCGTTGATGAACTCGGCGTCGTCGGCGGGAAATATGCGAGTACCAACGACGCACGTGCAAAGCCGACGGACGGGCGACAACGGTGCAGCAGCCGCGCGGCACGTCACGTCGGTGGTAGTCGACCCTCGCGCGGGGGGTGAAACGCACACGCGTAAAACGCCGACGGACGCGCGACAGCGGCCACGGGAGCGAACGGGATAAAATGGCGGCGATAAATCGGTGGTGAAACGCGCTTTTCGCCCGAAAAGGACTGCTGCAGGTCGTGTTGCGACGGCCGAACGATAGTGGAACATGCCGGAACAAAAAAAAAAAACCAAAAGATAGAAAACAATGTCGTCGCGCAGAAGAACGGCTAGCAGCGACAGCGGAAAACTCAACACACACACACACACACACAGATTTCATCGGTTCTGTACGAGTTTAAAGTTGTCGTCTCCGTGTCCTGTGTGTCGAACAGCAGCAGCTGCAGCATTGACTGGTGTAAGCAGAGTCTGATTTAGAATAATTATTTTCGAGGCCTGGATCGAATTGAAAAACATTGGCCTGTTATTGAATGTGAGTATAACAAAATCTTCTCGACTTTCATAGTTGTTTTTATTTTTTTTTTTTTTTTTTCTGTAGTAATAAAAGACACCCAGTCAATTAAAATTACAGACCATTTTTTAATACGAGTATTTTTTTTTTATCTTTTTGATCTATATTTTGTGACAATCAATAATATGATTTATTTTTGAACGTGTGAACATTTCTCGATGTTCTTCGTGTTTATAAGGATCAATTAATAATAATTAAATCCGATTTGTGGGGCTTTGGACAAATATCTATAACGTCTTTGCGGCAAATAAGTCGTCGTTGGGTGTAAGCCAATAGGCTATTGTACTTAGCAGAGCAAAATTAATTATCACACACGAATTATTTCTTAACGGGCTGCGAAATAGAAACCTACGGACGACTCTATTCCTGGATACAATTTTCTAGCCGTAATCGATATCGGTGTATAACAGTCTTCCAGTATTTTATTTTCGTTTTCGATTAAAAGGGAACTGAATCGGCCGAAACTTTGAGCAAAACCCCTAAAGCGCGCTGTCACTTTGCACGGTCCTGAAAAAGAGACATATTTTGAAAAGAAAATAATATATATTCGCGTAAAGACGACTATGTTCAACAGAAGCCTGTTCGATATTTGTGAATTTTCACACTCGAATCGCATGATATTATCATTTACATCACACTATATTTAAATGTCCCACGACGGTAATCCTAAGCCAGGGAAGGATTTTTCTCACGTGACACATTTCACCCTCCGTATCAAAGCGGATCGTTTTATTCCCCTCGAATATTTCGTGGATAAATTCGAATCGAACGACATTCGACGAAACATAAAACCGCCAAAAAAAAAAAAAAAATAATATTATATTGAGATTTTCTAATTATTTTGTTTTGTAAAAATAATAACAATCTAATTATGTTCAATTTAATTTGATAATATTTCCGCGCCACCCCTATAACATTGTCGCGGTGCTCCAGTATGTCATGGGTGCAAATATAAATTGTAAAAATTAAGGGTAAAAAATAAATAAATAATTGCTCTTAACGTATTTTGAGCTAAAATCTCTTTGTTGTAAATTGCGCCCAGTTTTTATCCATTATCTGAGTAACTTTCCAATTATTTTACCCGATTTGAAACATTATTGTATAATACAATTAATTGTTAATAATTAACCTTTATTTACATAACTGATATTAAGGAACATAAAATTAATTTAAAAAAAAAAAATAATGAAGGCATAAAAACAAATAATAGTTTAAAAAAAAAAATGATTATTATTTTGTACACAATATTAGATTCCTATTGTGATTATTAAATAAAATATATAATTATGAATTTTCATCCCATTTTGTAATTTGTAAAATCTACACCTTCAATTATCAGTAAAAAGGTACATCTCTCACAATTTCCAGCTGACTTCAGCTTTGGTAAGATTTTCTCTATATCAGTATAGTAATTATAGTAAGTATAATTACTAGTGAAATACACGTTGTAAATCTAAAAAAAAAATAATTATTTTAAATTTTAACCTAGTGACTAAATTCCGTGAAATGAATCCAACAGTTGTTCAATATAAATATATAAAAAAAAAATTAAGATACAATAGGTGATAATTAACTGTTTTATTTTAATTTAATATTGCGTTCAAACAATGAACAAAGATTATGATTTACGAAGGGCAATTTCAACCCTTAGCGTTGGCACCCCTAAAAGGTACGAAGAATTTTGTGTCAGGAACGATCGCTCCCCTATGTTCGACCCTAAAGACTACACTGCACATAAGTTTACTGCCAATATGTGTACTTAAAACTCTGAGTGGAGTGGAAAAACTAGTGGCTTTAATATTACGTTTTTTTTTTTTTTCCGTGAACGCTTTTTTTAATAGAAAACGTGCTCGGATTAGTACGTTTGGTAAAATATTGCCAGTAACTAAAGTTCTCAATATTTTATATGAAAACAAGAGGAAACTACCAAAAATTTGATAAAATAGTAACATATGCGTTTTGGCACTGTCAATTTAGTACACTTTTGGGGCAATTACTAATTATAGAATTTTGGAATTTACTCAGGTTTTGCTAATATAATTTTTCAATCTCGTTATAATGAAGTAAATTTACTCAGCAATTGTTTTACTGAAGAAATTAATTATTGTACATTTAAAATTCAATTCACTCACAAAAGTGTTCTATTCAAGGAAAGGAGAATACCCAAGGTGCGAGGTATAACTTTTTTTTTGGACTTCAAAACAATTCAATTGAATATTTCTTATTTAAAACCTATATAAATATTATGTGCCATATTAATGGCATCTCTATTTTTTTTTTCTATTTTATGTTTTTAGTTATGCAACAAGTATAATAGCTATTACTTATTGCGTTTAACAAGAAAATTACACTTTGGCGTTTTTAAAAAGGTAAACAATATAGGGGAAAGTGTACGCTAACTATAAAAACATTTTTATAAAATCAATATATTTTTTTATTCGGTCGCAACTCTCCCTCCAAAAGGAATAGCAATAGAAATTACTTTCAGTTTTCACCGATTATGAGCAACTCTAAGTTACAAGAATTTTCGAAAATATGTTATTTAATATAAAATTAATGAAAATACCTCGTTTTGTTTTTTTTTTTTTACTTTTCTAATGCAATCTTAAACACTGAGTCAAACGTCTGAGGAAAATATTTCCCCTTGATGTGATTCACCGAATATTTTTTGTCCAAAATTTCATAGAGTTTACCCTTTAGCTTACTGTTTTCTTTTTCTTTTTCATTGTTTCAACAAACATTCTTTGGAACTTTTTCTCATAACGTTTAATAACCACATTGATGTTCAGTAGTTCGTCTTCGCGTAAACTGCAAAAATAACAAAACATAATGTTGTTTTCTCAAAATATTAAATTTTCTAAACTAAATGAAAATAGCAAATACGGTATAACGACCACATTGCATGTAGTTCAAAATAAATTCAACATTTGTTATGTTTTCTGCGTATGTATTATGTGTTTATCATTCACTAATAAAATTAAATTTATTAAGTAGTTTGATCGTAGAGTCAATTTGTGATTGAAAAACTCGAATGGGTTATTGTGCGGTAAATCAATTTCTCATACCTTTCAACTTTAATTGATTTTTAAGTTACTCAAAGTTTATAAATTCAGATTCCACTTATATTTCTATATTATCTCTAACAATAAATAATGTAATGAGCCGATGTATTATGACTTTTTAGTATTTTGTTTTGGTTTAATCTTTTGTATGATTGAATGCAGTTGAATTGTTTCATATATCTTTTCTTTATAGTAAACTGTCATTTTAAACAACAGTATTTAATCATTTCTCCAAAAGTTTGTCCTTTTGATATTTAAATTAATTAATTTATACAATATTTGTTTGTTAGACATACGTTTCAATAAAATCAATTAATATAATATTAGTTTATTAACTATACGTTTCGCCATGATTTTGTTAATGTATTCACATTTATTACACACAAAGGCGTAATCTAAAAGACAAAAAAAAAAAATCTTTTTGTACCGATTATTTTTTCAAATTGTTTCCAAACAACACTGTTGATTATGTTTCTATGAATTGAGTTCGTCTAAGTAGTGATAAAAATCGATGTAATTAACATAATATTTTCTGACAAACGATATTTGAGTTGACGCGAAATCGTTTCACGAGCGATGGATTTTTCACCCCTCGTTGTGCAGTGAACGTAATTGTTTGAAAGGAGACCGAAACAACAAAAATAAAGGGGGGGGCGGGAAAGATGGACCGAAAACTCGAAAGGCTGTAGGTATTATACATTGCGCGTTTGATGTTTGGAACATTTTGGAGGGGGCGTTATACTGCAATACTCGTTCACCTACATTTACGAGGGGTTGTAAATCGATACTGCCTATAGCTGATGTGATAAAGCTATTTTGTCAGACGAGAGCGGCTGATTAGAGTGGGAATTTGAGATCAAAATATTATGATTACTGTTTTCGCGAAAAAAGGAGACGTGTCGATTCGTAAACTTTGTGATTTCTCTTTTTAAGCGTTTAAAAAAGTAGTTCACTTCTATTACGGGGGCGAGATGAACACCCCTAGCTATGAAACATAGTTTCGTGTTTTAATATTTTGGTAGGAAACAGAATTGTTGTAAGGGGTAGTTTAAGATGCGTGTCCGGGGTGTCATTTCGGGGTTGGTTTATAGTATGTCAGTATGTAATCTACTAAATTGTTAATACAAGACAATATATAGTTGTCATAAATACTAGCACCTACCTATAGGCTATTATTTTATGTGAATTATGTAAATATTAAAAAAAAAAAAAGTTATCTATTTTGTTGTTATTATTATTATATTGAATAAAACTGTAATTAAATATTTTTGGTCACATCATTTTTTAATACTATTATTTACCTGTAATAAACTAATTGTTATTTTTTTTTGGGGGAAATTTTTAAAGATAATAGGGCATTTTTCATATTTCAAGTGCATTTTTGAGAATTTTTAAGATATTTTTGCATTTTTTTAAAGCATTAAAATCCCAGACCTAGCCATATTAATTCACAGCCATTGCGTTTAGTTGAAAAATATTATAAATATGTTTATAGAAAACACAACCTACGTTTAAATTATATACAAACTTCTATTGACCGCAGAAGCGGTGGTAGGAAAAAACAATTTTGTACATGAGAAATTTGTTTAAAAAAAAAAAAAAAAATTCAAAAAATGACCTCTCTAAAGTACAATCTAGAGGCGAATCGGGATTCAAAAAGTTATTGATCGAAACTTTTGGCAAGTATTTCTATACGAAAAGTTGTACACAGAAAAAAAAAAGCCGGACATACTTCGCACGATGGGTGTACTTCGCACGACGGGTGGTATTCTCTTGACGGGCGTATTAAATTTTAAAGAAACGATAAATCATTTCTTCAGTA
>JAIPRM010011823.1:0-12582 GCA_025469315.1 Stegophylla sp. TES_Ste_2020 | reverse complement strand
CACGACCAAATATGATTAACAAAAAAAAAAAAAAAAAAAAAATTGACTTTTTCCAGAACACTTTGTATATATTATATTATGCAGTAAGATACTGCCCATAAGATAGTTACTGGTAGTTACTGCGTGTCAAATATAGTAAAAAAATATCTCAAAGATGCTGTATTGTATTTTCAAAAAAGCTCCGTGATTTCCACCGTGGCTTATAGAATGCTAACGAGTTCGACGTTTGACGTATAACAATATTTTTGTTTTCGCCTATTAATCCGAGTGAAAGATATTTTACGAAGGATCATTTAGACGTGAAAATTTAAAATATACAAGTATAATGTCAATATGACGAATAACAACAACAACAACAAAGTCGTATGTACGTATTTATTCGCTTATGATAACACTTGTAACGTTCTCCCCGTCGTCGATCGATAGATATATCTTCCGCGCTATACTTAAAAAAAAAAAAAAAAAACATTAATTCATCACCGACCATTGGTTATCGTCATTTAGTGTCCATTACGCGGTAAAAGCTCACATTGAGTTTCCGACGACTGAAACGAAAAAGTATTCTATTATATTAAATTGTAGTCATAACAATATAACATAAATACGTCTTTATCGTTCCTATCAAAACACAGTTATCGTTTTATCACAATGCAATATGATGTAATAATAAAAATATCACTTTGAACGCTCAGAGTCGTCGGTTACGCGGAGGGTCGAAGACCTCAGACGGATCGATGACTTGCGACCACCACAGTCGACGTCGTCGCAGCATTCATTGATTCTAATAGACATCTTTTTTTTTATTATTATTTATTTATTTATTATTTTTTTTTTTTTTTATCAACCACGAATTACAATAACGTAGTGAAGTATTCAACGAATCCTTCAGTGTTTACCGATCGACGCAAACGCTTTCGTACAGACGAGTAAATGTATATTGTTAACACTACTTATCAGTGGGTTCCTCCAACGAGAAATAATTATGGATCTAGAAGTATTTTATTATTGTTTTTTATTTCTTAATTACCTAAGACCTAACGGATAATATGCTGTTTCGGTCGCAAGCGATGCACTTTATGGAAACTAAAAAAATTATAATTTTATATATATATATTAATAAATATAAAATTTTGACTATAAATAGTGTAATAGTATGTGTTCCAACTAGTATATTGCCTACTTTTGTCATTCGTCTACCCTAGAGACTGATTTTTAATTTCTCCCAGAGTGATTTGAAAAGTGTGTGTTTTCCTCTCATCACGTGCACTTTTATCAAAACATTGTTATAATGATAAAATATAATTCAATTAAAAAAGTTTCAAGAAACAACGAATAAAACAGATGAAGATGACTCTACTTGTTAGAGCTAAATTCGTTTGAAATAAAATCATCTAATTCTAATGTAGATATAAATTCTGAATTTTCTATGTATTCTAGAGTATGGATTTTCTATAAACTCATAGAAATCAGCTTTTATTATTATTATTATTTTGTAAGAAAATTTACCAATTGCTTTTACTTAATATATTTAATTATAGATACCAACTGAACCTGCCGACTTAAAATTCGGGTCTAGATCGTACTTTAAAGGGATAATTTTTTGAAATTAACATTTTTTCTAAGGGTTGTCACATATCATGAAATGTATTTTATCGTCATTTTATTTCGCATTGATTATTTAATTGTAATAGAAAATTTGATAGGAACCCATTAATTTGTTAAATATGGTAACCGTGGTAACACAATAGTCAATAAATGTTTATTATTAACGTTGGTAATCACTCCAACGAAAACTTCACTCAGAATTGTTTTATTTAAGATGTAATTTATTGTTTTTTATTATTTTACACATCCACGAAATCTCGCCTAAATAACAAAGAATAATACCATTGGTGCGAAGTACGAATGGCTTTTTCACCTTTATTTTCCTCGGAATTTTTTGGAAATCCTTAAAAGTCAGGAAAATGACAAAATACAAAAGCGTGACAATCATCGGTAAAAATACTCTTTTGGAGGTGAGCATTCGCCACCCTGGGCACCACATCAGTATCAGATTTATTCCCATAAACAACAAGATCACACTAAACATCCGTATTAACCCTAACCATGATTATGGTTATAAACACCTTAATATAAAAGTTTTTGTTTCATTTTGCGGTGTTCAAACAGCCGAGCGCCCCTAAAACGGCCGAAACCCAAAACCCAATTGATTATATTCGAAGCCTCGTAATAAATACAACAAGGAAATCGACTTTTACGAAAAATGTTTTATTTTTTTTATTCCATGGCCATAAACGTACAAAATAAATAAAATAAAATAAAATATTATTCTATAAATGTCGAAATGACTTCTTTTCGGGATGAGAGAACGCACAGTGTCGGGTCGGCGGGATCCAAAATCGACGATCGTCGTGGTTCATTGATTACTCTTATCGGCAGACGACACTTTGACGGCCGGATCGGAGGACGCCGACGACAGGGACGACGGGTACTGTTGCAGGGACTGGAACTGTTGGGACGGGCCGGCGGCGGCGCTGTTGTAGTGTTGTTGTTGTTGTTGTTGTTGTTGGTAGACCGACGGCAGGGTGGAGTACGGCGTGACGCTAGGGGCGGCCGAGTAGTGTCCAGTGCCGCTGTACGGTGACGCGGCTGCGGCGGCGGCGGCGGACGGGGCTACGAATAATTGGCCGTTGTACGATTGGAACGCGGTGGCGGCCGAGTACGGCGAGTAAGAGCTGCTGCCCTGGTGGTGTTGGTGGTATTGGTACGGTTGTGCGCCGTACGGGTAAGTGGTGTACGGGTAAGCCGAGTACGGGGCGGCCACGGAGTACGGGGCGGCCACCGAGTACGGGGCGGCCACGGAGTACGGAGAGTACGACGAGGTCGGGTAAGCGCTCGCGGCCGCGGCTGCTTGGGACGCGTACGCGGCCGGGTACGGACCGGCGGCGGATACAGCGGGGTAACCGGAACCCGGGTGGTAGTACTGTTGGTACGGCCCAAAGTTGTACTGCTGCTGTTGCTGCTGCTGCTGCTGCTGCTGCTGTTGCTGGTACGGTTGGTACACGCCTGGAAAACGAAAATCGAAATGTCATATAACGCACGTCGTCAGTGGAGTAAAGTAGTTGTTACCACAGAATTACAAAATTCCTTTCGTTCGTATATTTTCGCGAACTGTTATTCAATAAAACATTCCAAACAATGATTGAATTTTAATCAAACGTGTTATAAACGTTTAGAAAGTCTTATACAAGAACTAAACGTTTTCGTAGAATTCCCTTTTTTGTCTCTTCACACAATAGGTAAAAATCATGATTTTTTTTTTTTTTTTAACTAAAAATAATACGTTTTAATCATGTTAAGAACTTTCTAATACTTAGAAAAAAAATATATATATATATTTAAAAAAGAAATATCATAGATTTTGATTTTATCCCAAATGTGTTTGGGTCGAAATATTTTATGACGTATTAGCAGTAATATTCGATTAGAAGACAACGACTCGTGTGCAATGGTCGAACGTTTCTCAGACTCCACTGTCCAATATTATTAGATAATAATTTAGAAATGTTTTTGAGTTACGCGTAACATCACGTGGATCTTTATTCTTGTGACTTTTAATATCCATCATTACTGTTTGTATCTCTTGTAATGTTATATGTACGCTATTTCGTAAGGTTTATTATTATTATTATTTTTTTTTTTTTAAGGATTTTTAAAATCGATATGTTTTGCCACTTAACTGGTTTTAGCAGTATAAAATGAAAAAATAACTTTGTTTTCAATCTGTTGTATCTCGAAAAACCGGTAAATTCACTGTATAATATAAAACAACGGTATTTGCCGCATAATTAACAAGTGGTGAACTAACCGAAAGACGACGGGTAGACGGCGGATTTGGCGGCGTACGCGGACTTGGCAGACGGACCGGAGTAATCGGACGCGAACTGGTAGTTTTGGCCCGGGTACGGGACAACGGCTGAGGGTAACTGATACGCGGATGGCTGCTGTTGTGAGACGACTACGGACCTTTGACCTTCCGACGTCTGCGATGACGGAGATGCGGCTACGAAAGCCACGGTGCCCAACAAAGCTAGTGCACAGGAGACCTGGATGGGAAGAAAACAATTAAATAAATTGGAGAATATGAAAAAAAAAAACAAAGAAAATCGTAGTCTATCGTTTTTGGATAGGGTTTTCACGTGAAAACAGTATTATTTGACAATAATTTTCACCCTTAACTGGTAACACGTCGTTATTATTGATACGTATGTAGTATTGTAGTGTTATGGGATTTAAACGTATCAGTACAAAGCACAATTACGTTTAAAAAAAAAAAAAAAAAACCCATTTAATTACCTACTTAATATTCTGTACGTTCAAAATGTTAAACGATAGAAGATAATTTCGTAGTTAAAATACCGGTATAAATAATAATAAATTTTAATTTCCAACAAATACTTGGCGTTAGATAATAGTCAACCGCTCTACTTTCACCAGTGGCGACCCCCCGTGACCAAATCGTCTCCCGGTTTTTCGTTCTCCTGAAATTCGGTTGCGAAATTCCGCGTCAAATCGGCTGCGTACGTGTACCAGCAGTGATGAGCATCGCGATTTACCGATATAAATAGTATAATACAAATAACATAATAGTTTTCTGTCTATTGTTGTGCGCGTTTGATATTCGTATGGTTTTTTTCACGACTGTGTCGAATCCGGACGATTTGTTTTCGACCTTGGACGTTAGGCAACACCACGTACGAACGCCACGATCAATAACCTCTAGAAGACGTGCTCCGCAATCATCGATATTATTAGTACAAACGGAATGGAAAAGTTTGAGAATAGTCATTTGAAAAGAGAGGAATAAATAATTAACGGTTCAATCCCATTGTAATATTAAAACGCGATACTGTAAGAAACAACTAATAATAAAAGCAACAAATAATTCAATGTAAGAATGTATGGCTTTAAACAGTAACATACGCAGAGGGGGGGGCTAAAGGACTACAGCTCCTCCCTCATTGCCCATATTATATATATACACACACTTATATACATACATACGTATATATATACGTATACTTAGTTACTGTAAAATTGTAGTCATAAATACAGAAATTTCACGAAATTGATTTTAGTCTTTTATCAATAAATCCAAAAAATTAATTTTGAAAACTAAATAAATTTAGTATTTTTTATCACTCGTCACACTCAGTAAAGTTATCAAATACATTTACCCACGTAGGGCACAACAATTTTAAAATATTAGAAACTTTTAGCTTTTATCACGCAATAATGGTGATTTTAAGTATTACAATTACCTATCTTATACAAACGAAATGATCATTTGTCTCTCTAAAAATATTGAATTTAAATTAAATGACAATATAAATCTATGATCTACAGTATGCCTCTCATCCTACTTATGCCACTGGCTTTAAAACTTAAACAAAATATTATGTTTGCAAAAAGGATTTCTAGATTTTATACAGAATGAATTTATTTTTAATAAATCTTTAAATCTTTTTTGTGTTGTTCATGAACTATTAAGTCTCAAGAAAATAATAAATGTTTTGTTCTTGAATGTGTGTATTGTGGTTCAATTTATCCACACTATGTTATTATATAGACTTGCTAACTTGCTAATAAGCACGATTCGAACTATGGCAAATGTTAAACTTAGCGCATAGATCAATCCTGCAATTTCATTTTTATGATCTAATGTAATATTGTAACAGGTGACGGACGCATACGGTATAGTCTTTTATTATTATAATAAAAGGGATCGTATGGAGTGCCTACCGGTATTTCAGTGCCGTAATTAAAAGGGCGCGGGAGGGGGTGAGAGCGGGCGATTTCCCCAGGAAGTTTTCCATAAAGTGATTAAAATTCGGCAAAGTCTACTTAATATCGACCAGACAATTAAATTATAAAGTCGATTGTCAATTTTGTTTTCATAACACTTATCGTTTCATCACAACGATAGATCAGAAACGCAAAGCAAGTAATTACTACCACGAAGCTGCAAGTGTGAGAGACCGAGACAAAAATATTATCGCGATACCTAAAAACCTTAAATTAAACCTATTGACGCTAAAACTTATAAAGATTTATAATTTCCTAGGTCCTAAAATGTACATAATCAACAGGTCGTCTCTACAGTAGAACTTAATTATTTGCAGCGTTTGCAAAATTTATGGCGGTTAAAAAAAAAAAAATAAATAAATAGAAACTTACCTTCATGGTGACGGACGAGACGGATTGGAATCGACGGTGTCAGTGGAGTGTATTCTCGAAAGCGTTATAGCGTCTCTTTCGAGTCGCTGCGTTCGAGTTGTGCCTGGAGTGCCGAGCGATTTCGTCTTAAATAGCCGCTTTTCACGGGCTAGAGCCTAGCCGGCTGCGAATTGCGGGGGGGAGTAAAAAAAAAAAAAAATGCAACAGATATAGTAGAAGCGAATAATGGGAAAAATAACAACGAGCACTACTGCGAAACGTAAAACGAAACAACAGACACGTGCGGACGGGGTACGCGCCGTGTGGCCGCGGTGCCCCCCGCGGAGAGAATTTCCCCGCGGAAGGGGGGCAGCGTATAATGCCGCCGATTCCTTTATCCTCGCGGACTCACGATCCTCTGTCTCCTCGGAAACCGGTCCCGCTCGCGATTTTTACCGGTTTTGCCGCGGGCAAAAATGATTATAGTGTGCAGTGCACTTAACATGATGTACGGAGAAAAGTGCATCATTTATAATAATGATTAAGTAAAATGCGAATAAACGCGCGCGCGTAATCACTACAAAGCAAGTCACTAAATTAATTTAATTATTACAACTCTCCGACTCGTCTCGAGGCCGTATTCATGAACGTTTTCATATTTTATTATTATCATAATTTTTTTTTCCTCTGCTCTCCAACCCCGGCTAAAGTCGTATTCGAACGTCGGTTTTCAGCAAATTTCGTCATCGTGCACACCTGCAGTACTCGTCGGACGGCAATAGGCGGAGCGCCGGCAGACCCAATTCGGAAGGGGGTTATTCCAGGAGCACCCCAGCTCGGGGCTAAAATACGATTTGCTCTTTAGTGGTTTTTTATTTTTTTATTTTCATTTCATCTATTCGGTCCAAAACACTGTTGTGTTTACTGGAGTTTTCCCCTCTGACTCGTCACACTCCGAAATGAATTCATTTCCTCTTGTTCGTACCACTCGTCTGTCATAACACCTCGCGTAGGTATTCTGGAATCGGGATTGATCAAACGCATTGTTAAAAAACGATTACAATTAACTTTCGCCACAATAATAATTAGTATCGAATACGGACTAATATGACCTAATGGCCGATTCCATTTATGGCGAACTCATATTATATTTATCATCGTTCTTTTGTACACAGTGATTGAGTGTGCGTTATAAATTATATAATTCCATTATTAAAATTCACTGCATTAATATCTATATGTACATAAACGCTTGGTTTAAAAAAATTTTATACTATGTTATCAGATTAACTAGTTATTATACATAATATCCAATTATTCGACTAATATGATACATTTTATGTAATTTAAAACTATAGCTGGATATTATATTGTATCTCAACCAAAATCCTTTGGTTGGTATAATTATTTGGCACGGACAAAACTTTGAAAATTATTTAACAGAAAAAGAGTAGGTTAAATAAAACATGTTATACTTCAGGAAATTTATTATTTTAATAATGTTTAATTTTTTGATCAAAACAACAAAGACTATATTATCCACATAGAATATTTGTTTTAATATAACTACACTTTGTTCGAATGCATTTTCATTTACAATTACATCTCTTGACCCTTAGCCGTCTGTCAGAAATAATTTCCTGACACATTTATGAAGAGATACTTCTTGACAAATATTAAACTAATTCCAGTAATAATTTTACACCAAACGTCATTCTTTAGCCCAATGATAGGTACCATTATAATACAAATATTGTTCCTCATTTATCTCCAGATTGATTCCGTCAATATTTCTGGAATGATTCATTCCTCTGTCAAAATCAGTATATAAAATACATAAATATTGACGAAATTTGTCTAAATGTTATGCATGAATCTTTTAACAGAAATTTTAACAAAATGTCTAGTTGTACATAATGTAATTTACATCACTATAGCTGTATTAAACATATACACAGTAAACTCAAGTTATAATGATGAATTTCAAGGCGAATAGATAAATGTAAGATACCGAGTTTTATATAAAATTAGTAAAACACGTTTGAAAACTGAAATACAAGTATATTCATAATAAACAAAAGAATACGATATAACCTGTAGCTATACATTATAATTTATAGTTTCATTAGATATTATGTTGTAGTTATATTTTTTTTTTTTATTTTTAGTTCGTTTATAATATTAATTTTTTTATTTTTATCTTCGACTTCTTTTTTATTTATATAGAAAAATCTTATTTTGCACAATCTAATTTATTTCTTTTAATAATATTACATTTCTCACGGTCGTCTTTTTAAACCGAAAAATTTAATGCTCTGTCTAAAATCAAAAGAACATATTTTAATTTGAGCTTAATTGGTAAGCTTCTAATACTATAGATAACAAATGTACAATAATTGTCGAGTTTCACTGCCGTCATACTCGAGGCAATAAAAAAACGATTAATTTTATTTCCAATAATATTACACAAGTAATTCGATAATGAGCGTAACGTTAGTGTTTTAAGAGGATTTCGTTTAGAGGTAACGAAAAATTTAAAAAACATTAAAGGTCAACGCGATAAGAATCTTGTATCTATCATATATTTTTTTTATAACCGTGGTACACACAAAGTAGTAATTCGCACTGATCACTATATAATATTTTAATACACTACCGATAAACACTATCTACACGCTACTCTATACGACGCCCATTGCACACGATCGTTTTTAAAATCGATTTACAATATTATTACCCATATCGGTTTACTACACTGAGACTCGTTTACTCGTCAGCTCGTATACGTGATATACATGTATAGTACTCCTCACGTATTATATTATGTGGACTGCACACGGTCAAAACCGATGGCGACCGACGAGTGAAAAAAAAAATCACAGTGCACACTCATGAACACAATATGTTAACACGCGATATAAGCCGTCTATAGTGGCCTATTATAACGTAGTTATTCGTATTGTCGGCGAATAATTACAATTTTTATACTACGACTTATTGTAGTGCGATAAAAGAGCGCGCAGTTTGATAATATTATATTTTTAATCGATTGGATTTGCAAAATTCTTTGAGTCGCCGTGATCGCGGTAATGGATCGAAAACGGGCATTACGTCATATCCACTGCGTGAAAACTTTTTCATACTTTTCCGTCGATTGTAATCTAATTAAATTCTGTCTATTGTAATCATATATTGTGTTACAAATACCTAATGGTGACGTTGTTAATTTTCGGAACGATTGAAAATTCAAATAAGAATTTTCGCATACCTACGTTTTAATTAATAAATAATTATTTTAATCATCGTTATATCGTCGTGGAATTCAACGATTAATAATTACTACCACACTGAAAGATCTAAACGCAAGTATTCGTTTTTCTTAGTAGTTTTTCTTTTTCAGCTAAATTATTAAACAGATTTTATTCTGATTTATTAATTACATTTGCATTTTTTCGCCTATATTATATTAAAATGAGACACACGAATATGTTTAGCTAATAATAAAAGGCAAAGTAAAGTATAGACTAGAAAGCCGGTCATACTTCGCACCATAGATATTCTTCACTCTTCGGGTCAGATACTTTTGGTGAATGTGTTGAAAATTACGACTATTATTGTTCTTTATATTGTTAACTTATTTTGTTCAGAATCGTCTTATTGAAAAAATGATTTATCGTATCTTTAAAATTTAATACACCCGCCAAGAGCTTCACACCCGAGATGCGAAGAATACTCGTCGTTCGAAATAGGTCCGGCTTTTTTCTCTTATAATTTCCATACGTTTAATATATGAAACAGAAAATGTCTAAATTTAAAACCACTAATTTGTTTTTAGAACTGCATATTTTGCACAAAAATTGAAACATGTTAATATGATAAATTTTCATATTATAATATACTTATATATCGTATCTTACACGAAAATAACGATTGTTATTAGTACTGTGGTGCGTTTGAGATGATACACGTTGTGGATTTTTTTTTTGTACAAAAATATTTATTAAAAATTTGTTGTTTGACGGGCTCATAAATACTTTAACGACCCGTAGGGGTCAGCGTTGGGGCTATAATTCACTCGAGTATCGAGGTATTTTTTTTTCGCTATTAGGGTACGTATGTTAGCATTAAAACGTTAAATACGTACTATAAAATACGCTTTAATGCCATAAAAAAATAACAAAAGGTTTCTAAAAAAAAAAAATCACATTAATATTTAATGACAAATAAACGAAAAACGAAAGAAAAACGTTAAGTAATGTAACTCAAACATTTTATTGTTTATAATTTTCCTTGCGAAATTTTTATTACATACACTCTTATTAGAATCGAGTTGTTTCGTATCGAATACGATTTTATCGTCACAAATCTTGTCACGTTCAAGTGCTGGAATACTGTTCAGTATTTTTTTATTGTTGTTTTTATTTTCAACTCTAATAATTTATCGAACCGTTACACTTGGTAAAACGGTTTTGAGTAGAGTTCTGACGGTACGATAATGTTTCAAACTTGTTTGAAATAAAAAATTATAATAATAATACGTAGTAATAATAAATAAATGCTAACATAAATCATACGAGTAATAGCAAAGATTTAACATATTCATGAAAATTATCACAACGAAACTTAAACTCATGCCATGACTATTGAAATATTTAAATAAAAAAATTTAAACGATTTGCTATGCAGCATATTATTATTAAGGATTAAATTCTCAATCCATCAATTGATAATTGCGTAAAGTGATACCTCAAAAAGGCACTTCACAATATGGGTATTTTTCACGAGTGGGCGTGTTGAATTTCAAAGAGACGACATATTATTTCTCAATAAATCGATTCTGTGAAGTGTAAATAATATATTATTTTATCGTTATATTATTGCTAGTTTTATATTGAGATAAAAATTGACTCGACTGGTTTGAAAAATAAAAATATCATTTCATTTATCATTTATCTTAATATTAAGAGTTTAAAATTTAATTACAAAAACAAATGTATTCCTAAAATTCTATGATAGTTAAATGTGTGTGAAAATTGCATGTTTCTAGTCGGTACAATACGTTTTGGACTTACTTGATTAAATAACTAAAATCGGTTTAATAAAACTCTTTGAAATAAAATAATGTAAAGCAAAGCAAAGATAAGTAAAGTAAAGTTAAGTACAAGTAGGGACATTATTGCTCTCAAAATGTACTATGTTTGATTAAGACAATAAAGTTGATATCGAGTTCATTTTTCCAATATTTTTTAATTGAAATTTAACAAAATGAACGTTACATATTTTTATCAAACGTAGAGATTTATATAAGCGAAAAAGAAAAAAAAACTAATATTTCGTTATAGATGGTTCATGATTAGCAAATGACTACATAGTAAATCGCGAAAATATGTTAATTTTTTTTTTTACTAAATCAAAAAAAAAAGTGTTCATAAATCTCTAACACATCTCTGACGTTTCGTAGTCAGTAGTTAGCACACACCTTGTATTCAACTTAATGTATTATTTATTATAATAAGTGACCATTGCACGTGGTTATGCACTTACCGAGAGTACAACAGTAAAGTTACGATTTAATATCGGTAATACTTTATGACCGATAACGCAAAAACATTATTCAAATATATAAAAAAAAAAAAAAAAAAAAAAAAATATGAATAATAATAATAATAATAAATACATTTCGAAGTAACTCGTAATAAATACATTTTATTGCATTGAATTTAAATTATGAAAATTAAAACTAATTTCTACACTTAATATCGGAACAGTCTATGGCGTAAACAGCGTTTTGATTAGTACACGTGCGTTATTTTTTATTTAATTTTAGATTCTGAGGGGAGCGAAGAAGCTAGTGTTTTTACAATGATGTTTATTTTTTTTTTATTTTTTTTTTTTTCTGTTAACACTTTTTTCGTATAGAAATACTTGTCCGAAAATTTCGATCAGTACCTCTCTGAAACCGGATTCGCCTCTAGATTGTACTTTAATGAGGTCATTTTTTGAATTTCTCAATTCTTCAATTTTTTTTTTGGAAAAAACTACCCAAAATTTGACCAAAACGACTCGGAAACCATCATTTTTTGATCAGAATTTTATGAAAATTGAAATATAGGTATCGGATAATATGATTAATATTTTGGCGCAAGAAAATTTTGAAAATTCAAAAAAAAAAATTTTGGACAATTTTGAAAAAAAAATTTTTCATTAAATTTTTTTTCCACTTCTTTATTTATAAGATAAAAAAAAAAAAAAAGTAAAGTAAAGTAAAGCAAAGATAAGTATAGTATAGACAAGAAGCTGGACATACTTCGCACCACGGGTATTCTTCCCTCTTCGGGTCAGATACTCTTAGTAGGTGTGTTCAAA
>JAIPRM010011822.1:0-12583 GCA_025469315.1 Stegophylla sp. TES_Ste_2020 | reverse complement strand
GAAATTCAAAAAATGACCTCTTTAAAGTACAATCTAGAGGCAAATTCGGTTTCAAAAAGTTATTGATCGAAACTTTTGGACAAGTATTTCTATACGAAAAGTTGTACACAGAAAAAAAAAATAAATAAATAAACTTCATTGTAAAAACACTAGTTTCTTCACTTCATTCAGAATCTAAAATCTTATTTAACTAGAATATTTTCATGAACAACTCGAAGTTTCAATGTATAAAATTATGATATTTTTCTCATGTGTATACAAAAAGAAGTTCATTAGTGTTATTTTTTAATTTTAAATTCTGAACGAAGCGAAGAAGCTAGTGTTTTTACAATGATGTTTATTTATTTTTATTTTTTTATTATTTTATTTTCTCTAAAAACTTTTTCGTATAGATATCCTTGTCCAAAAGTTTCGATCAGTAACTTTTTGAAACCGGATTTGCCTCTAGTTGGTACTTTAAGGAAGTCATTTTTTGAATTTCTCAATTCTTCATTTTTTTTTTTTTGAAAAAACTACCCAAAATTTGACAAAAAAGACTCGGAAACCATCATTTTTTGATCCAAACTTAATAAAAATTTAAATATATATATAAACAATAATATGAGAAACATTTTGGCGCAAGAAAATTTTGAAAATGTGAAAAAAATTTTTTGGACATTTTTCTAACACTTCTTTTTCTCATTTCTTTTTTCTTTTTTATTTATTAGATAAAAAAAAGTAAAGTAAAGTTAAGTAAAGTATAGACAAGAAAGCCGGACATACTTAGCACCACAGATATTCTTCGCTCTTCGGGTCAGATACTCTTGGTGGATGTGTTGAAAATGACAACTATTATATTATTAACTTCTTTCATTCAGAATCGTCTTATTGAAGAAATTATCTATTGTTTCTTTTAAATTCTCTAACACTCCAAGAGTATCTCACCAAAAAAATTAACAATTGAATAAGGGTGCTGTACATTGAATTTGCCTAGAGTAGCAACAAACCTAGGGCTGATCCTGAGTAAATATACATTATATCACCTTAGTACCCACTTATGCCTCACTACATTTACCAATTTCAGCTATGGCGTGATGGGAATAACTCGTTTGTGTCAAAAAAAATTTCTAAATTTGGTATAGCCTGTTTGCGCCAAATTTGCCTGCGTAAATATTTTTCAATCTCATGAACAAATTACCAAATAATTATTATTATTATTTTTATTATTATTACCGCATAAATTTCTTATCATAAAAATTAAAAAATTATCCCGTTACAAGTAAACTAAAATATTTGTATATAATGATAATAAGGAATAAAACAGTAAAACACAATTAAGCATAGAATATTTTAAGCAACTTTGCTATATCTAAACCCGAATTTTGAACTTAAATATTTTCCAGTAGTGATCATGAGTGCCATTGTGCCAGTCTAAGTGAAAATGGTACAAACGTGCCACCTTTAAATAAAACTAATAAAACAAATATAAGCGCCAACGCCTGTTGACAAAAGCGTCACGTTATTAATTTTTTACGTATAGGCAATTTCTTGACAGGAACATACGTTTTTTAGAATGTTCAGTTCAGCCCAGGTATTATTATTATTGTAAGAATGACCGGTAATGGTGGAAGGGGATATCCAAGTTTTTAGAAATATTACTGCACAAAATGATTTTTCAAAAAGTTATCTATAGTATAGACATATTTGTACATAAGTTATACTTGCATTATCTATTTTCACTTACTATAAAACCTCGGAAAATACGAATACCTGCTTCATAACTACTATAAAAATAATATCGTATGATATCTGTATGATACAGTTATAACTACCTAATTACATAATTATAACAAATACACTAGCCAATAATATTTTTATTTTAGAAAAAGTACATCTTGGAATCTATTTTAAAAGTTTTTCCAAAATAAATAATTTTCATAAAATTTTCCAAAACGTACTACTGTTTGTGTGTAATTGATAGGAGTTGTACGTCTTGGATTATTGTTTATTTTAAAAATCCCCCTTAATAGGGTTTATACTTAAAAAATTAATAATATTTTTAAAAAAATGCACTATAACTCATTTTACATTATATTTATTGGGCTTCAGTTAACTTATATTGTTTAATAAGAAGAAATACATGAAATTTCCTCATGAGACGTTGGTGCTTATCAGTGGCGGATCCAAGTGAGAGATAATAGCGTAAATACCTCCCCTTTAAGCTTGTTATATTAAAATGTATTACATTTCTATTTTACTTTTTCGTAATTTGCTATACGGTCATTATAATCAAAGATCAAAAGGCCTACACTTAGAATAGAATACGAAATACAACAATAATTTTAGTAATGTATTATGTCGATAATAACGTACTTAAATTAATTTTATCACGATAAGCTGGCAATCGGGACTTAGTAGTATGACGATTTATACGCACTACACATTTTGTTAAGACCATAGATACATTCATAATATAATTAATATAATGTTAATTATATCATAGATATACTAATAATAAAAACTTCATCTTATTTTTTATATGTAGGTACGATATAACAGTTTCGACAAAAAAGCTTTTAGACTATATTTCCAACTTGGTTTTGTCCTACAACATCAGGGTGCACTCGTATAGTTTATGTTGTACTTTAAATTCTGAGCGGAGTGTCTTTTTTTTTTAGTGTTTCACATTGATGCTTAATTTTCTTTTTCTGCAAATATTTTTTCGTTTACTTTTACAAAATTTTTGACCTGCAACTTTATGAATCAGAATTTGCCTCTAGATGGTAATTTTTCAAAATTCTCAATAGTTTTTCCAAAATTTGGAAAGAACTACCCAACATTTGACAAAAACGCTTTTAAAACTTTTCTTTTTATCTAAAATTAATGAAAACAATAATTTAGATAATAATATGATTTGATACAAGAAAATTTGTAGTACCTATTTGAAAATTTTGTTATAATTTTTTTTCTAACATTTTATTTCGCGTCAAATTGTTTTTTTTTTTCATTTTTTCTGTTAATAATAGAATATGAAACTGGCTGCGTTAGAAATAATTTTTTTTTTTGTTTTAAAAACAAATTTAGTATATTATTATTACACACTAATAATTTTTGAGTAAAATTTTCTTAAATAATCTGAATCTCCACTCAAAATCGTTTTATTGAAGAAATTATTTATTGTTTTTTTTTTTTTTTTTTTTTTTTTTTTAATTCAATATATCCACTTTGCGGAACGCACCTAAAGAGTGAATAATACCCTATGTGCGAAATATGTCCAGCTTTTTTTATTTGTGGTGTACCAGATCTGTAAAATGAGTTTTGCTTTTATAAAAATAAAAATTTTATATAATTTTAAGCATTGATTTTTGTAAGAACATTGACTGTAAGAATCAATTAAAAATAGTGATATTTAAAAGTGCCCATGTTTTTAAATATGAATAGTATCTATTGGATGAATTTAAATTACCCCTACCTTGATGAATTTCTGGATCCACCCCTGGCACTTATGACAATACAATTTTAAAGACGATTTTAATGACGCTTTTCTATCTGGTACTTTCGTTAAAAAATTTGAGGATCATTAAAAGTGATTAGTGCTAATGAACTAAAGCCATATATTTATATAGGTATTAACCATCTATACTGTGCAATAGTGATTTCCAATTAGCAGCTAAAACTTAAATTGAACCGGTAACTCCCTTTTTATGGATATATTTTTAGAAGTTCCCTACTCTCTGCACTTGTATATATTTCAACTTTATTTATACATGAATATCAAGAAATACATTCTTTTTATATGGTTAATTTTAATTTTACACGCCTTTTTGTAATAAGATGAGCACACATTTTCTCAAAAAATTCTATAAAAATTTAAAACAATGGGTTTCGTCCTATCAAACACAACCGCTGTCCCCTAACATAGACATACAGACCACTGGGGATCCGACCACTAATTTGGAACCACTGTTCTACAAAAATATTTGTAGTTTATTGATTTTTACCGATTATCAAACCGAAATGTCCCCGCATTGAGCAGCAACTAGCTTACCGGTAAATATAGCTTATCGACATATCGATTATTTTGGCTTTTTTCGGAAGAAATTTGAGTAATCTTTTCTTTTTTTTTAATATACGGAAAACAGTTCGAGGGATTAATGGAATTTAATTCAAATGTGCCCGTTTTTTTGACAGCAGGCTCTCACCACATTGTACCCAGGTGGAAATCCTCCACTCCACCTAAATTACATCCGTGTTTATATTTTTATAAAACGTGTTTTGAAGGTGAAAATATAAGACATTTCGAATCACATTTAATATAAAAATTAACGATTTGTATTTAAAAATGCACGAGTTCTGGAGTAAACTGTACGTTTTACACGGTTATATCGTGACATAACTGCAAGAGGGTGTAAATCGTCGACAGCAACTCATTGCTGCATATTATTCGTTAAATTAACATATCCATGGGAGGTCTTTTTCGACAATTCAAAATTATAAGCAAGTTCGTAGTTCTTATTATTTATTATTTTATTTTTGTCGAAAAAGCTGTAAATTTCAACAAAAAAAAAAAAACCAACAAAACGTATTTATTTATTTATTTTTTTTTTTTTAACTTCTCACTCCATTTTTGACTGGGGCAGTCGAATCGTTTGCACCCTGTACAGGAATGTTAGTCGGACGTGCACGATTCACAGTATGACCAGCACTTATAAAAAAGCGATACAACCTAGTGTGAATAATAATAATTATACGCAAACACACACACACACACGTAGAAATAGAAATCCGGACGATTTGAAACGCATATACACGTAAAAGGGTTGGGTAGGTATATAGGAATATAACGACTATGGTGCACGTTATACATTTATATATATATATATATATATTACAGCGTGTGCCCGAGGACCTTTTAAAAAGGGTCCGTCCCCTCGGCTACTAGTCGTCGGCCGTAAAACAATCCGAATTCCGGCGGGCGGCCGAGCTAATTACAATAATAACGGACGAATCAAGACGCGTGAGTGGTGGTTGTGTTCGCCGGGGCAAACCCGTCCGCGGGACCATACGTATACCACCGTACGTACCTCCCCCGTCTCGCGTGGGGGATGTTCGTCGTGTTTATAACGATGAGCTACCAGCTGTACCGACACACTCGTATCAATTACAATCGCATCTCACATGAAATACATAATATTATACGGCCAAGGCACCAATACAATTTTTCCGGGGTGGAACAGAGTAAATTTTTATGTATTTATAAACTGTCTTTTTATATTAACTTCATACTTCAATCTAAATTAACATAAAATTAATATTATTTATTTCAACGTATAATTAAAAGTACCTATCTGCATTAATATTGTATATTTTTATTTTCATTTTTTCATTCTTCCGTCTTCATTCAACTTGGATAACATTTTAAAATTTTTAGCGTTTTTTTTATCAGACAGTGTACAACAGTTATGTAATTAGATTATATTTTCAAATAATTACAAATAATTTATGATTCAAGTTATTTAGTAGGCACATTAAAACTGTCAATTTTAAAGATTTTGCAAAAATAACATTTAGTGCAACAGGATAAAAAACAGATATTTCTTCAACCAAGAAAAATTACTCTCCGAGGGAAGGAGTAAAGTGTCCTTCCTTGCCATCACCATAAAAACAATATACATATATAGGCAAACCATGCGTCGTATTCAATTTCTCGTATTTAACGAATGCCGTGCCTCCATCACAAACAATTCTGCAACAGTGTTACAGGTGGAAAATGGAATGCTGATTGCTTCGAGCACTTTTTAGCAGGATGTATCTCTTCCCCCTCCCCCCGCTTCACAATACAGTCAATTTGTATACCATCAATAAAACTGGTCGGATACGATAACTTTAAAAATATATAATTAATGACTTATCAAGAAGTTATAATGAATTTACCCAATAAACTCTGAGTAGAGAAAAGGAACTTGATGATACGTATATTTTTATTATTTTTTCTCATTATTATTTTGGAAACACTTTTTAACTCAAAAAAACAAAAATTCTGTGAAATCAGTACCTCTTGCATGACTGAAAATACGTATAAGCTAAACATTTAGTAAAACTTAACACACATATATTTCTAACAGTTCAAAAAATATCTCAAAAATCTTCAGTCGGCTTTTTTGATAATCGTTTAAAGTTAGGATTTGCATAAAACTGATAATTTGAACGTAAAATAATGATTTTTTTTTAATCAAACCCCTATATAACTTTTATTTTTTAAATCAGTAGAATTTTTTTTTCCGAAAGATTTCTTATATGTTTTTCTAACCGCAGTCATATTATCATGAAATTTTTCTTATGGAATACATTTTTGTAAGTGTTTAAAATTATAATTACTATAACTTAAATTACTTTTTATATACAAAAAATGGCAGATTTTTTTTAGTTATTATTTCATAACATTTTTTATCCATTATTTAATAGGGATTAAAATTTGTATATATGCTTACTCGTGGTCTACTAAATTTACATTTTTGTTAAAATTAGTTAAATCAGTTTTAAATAATAAAAGTTTCAAATTTCACACGACCAAATTAATCATTTTCATAAATAATTAAATCAACATGGCTTATTCTATGATTAAACTGTTAAACAAACTCCATATAAAACAAAAATAATTGTTCTGTATAATCAACAAAAGCTTCACTCAGAATCGTATGATTAAAAAAACAATTAATAAATTCTTTAAAATTCTACACATCAACCATTGAATATCCTATACGAGGAGCTCATTATATTGAAAATTTTATCAAATATGCTTGATTTCTCGAAAATAAAAAAACAAGAATGTTTAGTAGTTTAATTGTTTATGTAGTTATCTTCCTATATTTCGTTCAAGACTTCTGAAATTTTCCAAAAGAAATATTTATTATTCGTAATTTAGAAAAAGCTCCATCACCGGTTTTTTATTTATCGAGTCACATTGCTTCATTTACAAAACGCCAACTCACACATATGTTGAGTAAACTGAAGCTCTGTACTCTGTAGTTAGTAATCACTAGAGCTAGGATTTATATGCTACAGTATGTTTTTTTTGCGACTTCTAATTATTGATTTTGTCAGTAATGTCCACGAATCACCTCATGATGAG
Source organism: Stegophylla sp. TES_Ste_2020 (assembly GCA_025469315.1). Lineage (NCBI taxonomy): Eukaryota > Metazoa > Arthropoda > Insecta > Hemiptera > Aphididae > Stegophylla > Stegophylla sp. TES_Ste_2020. Next base: position 5,472 of record JAIPRM010011822.1, on the reverse strand, counting down.
ATAAATTAAATGGTGGTGTTTTTATTTTGCATGTTTTTGTATATTTTGGATAAAATGCATATTTATGCATATACATATTGAATAAAATTAATATTATTGCATATTTCGATCATAATAGTGTGAAAAATGCATATTTTATAGTACATTTCGTTGATAATTTGTTGTCGTAGCATGTAACACACGTATTTCCATTACTGAATATGAATTATAAATTTTGTTTCTAAATTATTTTATTTTATTTCTCAATTCTATTATATTAAGACAAACAGCCAATCATTGATGAATACCAATAAATAAATATTTTTGTGTTTATCTTATAAAAATTTAAATGTATATTTTGGTAAATAAAATGCATAGTTTACAATTTTTTATTGCATACAAATCCTAGCCTTGGTAATCACAAATCAGTATGAATCTAGAAAAAAACGTTCTCAGGAACCATAAACATTTTAAAATCGTACATACAGTGTGTATATGTGTACAGATTACAGACGAAACCAGTGAAACGGTGAGATTTTTCTATTGTTCGGAAAGAATTTTTTATTTAATACAGTAAATCTACCGCACAATATTTTATTAATACGCGTATTTACAAGGGGACTCTGACAGAAACAGACAGACATACCGGCTGCCGGTGTAATTATTATTTGCATATTTTATTATTTTAAATATTGTTAGTAATCACTAAAAATATTAAACAGAAAAAGACTTCAAATGTATCTTCAATTTTTCTATAGCCGAAATGAAAGACTGATAATATTATTTAATTGTGTAGGTACTTTGAACTGAGTGTCCGAAAGAAGGGAGACGAGACATTTTCGTCTACAAGGAAAACTATTTTATCGTGTATTATTGTTCAAACTAATACTTCATTGTTCACTCAAGCATAGATTTATAAATTTGATAGCAATAATAATAATAATAATCGTTTTTAAGTGAATATGTTTGTATAATGATATAATTTGTAAGACCCCAGGAATTCTCTATTTTCAATCCATTAACGAATAATATATTGAAGGTCGGAGGTTTGATATGATCACAATATTGTTAAATAATATTGCAAATTTTGCAAAATACAAATTTATCTTAAAACCTGTTATTAATATTTAATTAAGTGTACTTACCGATGATATTCATTTAGAAAATTCTGTCGCCTATTTTTGAATTCTCAAAGTAGGTTAGTAATTATGTTTAATATATTTTTTTGGTGTTTTATTTTACTATGCCCCTCTCCCTGATAAATCATCTGTGAGTGCCTATGTACCAAAATGTTGTTAGTTATTATATATTATTTATTATAATAAGATAATTGCATTAAGGCATACTTTTAGATTCTGAACGGAGTGAAGAAGCATATGATTTTTCAGTGATGTTTATAATTTTTTTTCTTTTTTATCTTTCGGTGTACACTTTTTCGTATAAAAATACTTGTCCAAAAGTTTTGATCAGTATCTATATAGATCCCGAATCACACTCAGATAGTACTTAACCTAATTGATTTTCTTTAATGTACGTTAAAGTGTGTAATTTTAGGTAAAACAAACGAATTTCGTTGAAATTCTAACTTCAAACGGTTAAAAAGAAATAAGTTGACATACGATTTTCGAGCTTTTTTCAGGTTAATTAGACATAATATGTCTACTTATATATATATATTATATATCAGTGAGATTATGTTAAATTTTCAAGACTTAATATCAAAAATCGAAAATTTTATTACATAAAAACTAACAAAAAATGAGAAATTTTGGAAATTTTCAAAATGCTATACTTAACTCAAAATTGATCAAATCTTTTTCAAATTTGTATGAAATGTTCTTGTGACTATTTTTAGTAGTTTGTAAAAGTTTCGAGTCACTAGCTACATTATTTTTTAAGTTGTTTTAAAAAGTAATTTGCAATTTTATGAGAATTCCGGTAATTGTATATTTTGCCGTTGTTTGTCAATCTCAACAGATTTTGCCCGTTTTTGGAAAAATTAATGAGAAATTTGAAAAATTACTTGTTTAAAGTATCATTTGGGTGTGATTCGGGATCTACAGAGATACTGATTGAAACTTTTAGACAAGCATTTCTGTACGAAAAAGTGTTCACAGTAAGAGAAAAAAAAAGCATCAATGTAAAATCATAAACTTTCTCACTACGTTCAGAATCTAAAAATGGTTGGAACGCTTTGAATATTTTTGGGGACTTGGTCCCCCCCAAGTCACCCTTATTTGTGCCTATGCAGTATTGATCATTGTCGCTCCAACCCCGAAATCCTGGTTACTCCACTGAACTATTATGATGAAAAAACCGACCTCGTCCACCCTGAAGCAGTTTATCTGACGAAATTTCGTCATCTGCTCCTATATAATATACACGCGTATTTATACCTTGTAGGCCAGGCACGAATCGAACAGATAATTTCAAACAATCCTTTCTACATGCATATTCTTCGCCAGCCGCTGCGAAGGAGAAATCGAGGAAATGCAGTCAGTTGAACACGGACCTATATACACTAAATACATGTGTGCGTGCGTGCGTGTGTGTGTGTGTGTGTGTGTGTGTGTGTGTGTGTGTGTGTGTGTGTGTGTGTGTGTGTGTGTGTGTGTGTGTGTGTGTGTGTGTGTGTGCGTGTGTATGTGTGTGTGTCTAACGTAGAAAAAGACAAATTAAGTTTGCGCCCCACGAGGTCTCGCTGCACCGGTGATAGAGAATCCGGCTATAGATCCGGTGCCGTCGTCCCATTGTCACTTACAACGTCATATTTATACAGTGCCTATAAATATAATAATATTACGTATAACGAGATGACGCTTAATATACATATATTTATATATAATATTATAATTATATACGCACATATAACGTGTATATTATTATATCGCCGCGGGCGACGTCACCGAATTATCATCGCCGTCGCGTTTATACATAATGCATATTATATACATTTTATACAATAATAAATGTATGTTTGGGACCCCTCGATTCACTGACCACTGTTGTCGTCATCCAATTCACACTCGAATGCGATGATCATCGTCTATTGTTGCGGTCAGAGGCGCCGAACACACAGTTTTTTTAATGACAAATGACGTAATGAAATAGGTGGGTGGTGTAATATTAGAATAAATTTCATACCGTATTTTTCAATGTTTTTCAAAAACTAAGAAATACATAGATGCAAACGAATATTTCGGTATGCATTCTTTATTCTCCTGAAGTATTATTTCGTTTTTACATATTTTTCTTGATAAAAGTCAGTATTAAGAAAAGCGCATAAAATTTATTTTATTTTTTTTTAAATTTTTTAGTTAAAATATGAAATTTTATCGAATGGGTGGTATGTAATATCGAATTCCAATGTTATAAACTTTTTGAACAACGTCACCTCTCTTTGTGGTTGACTAGTTAGTCCGCGCAGTGTAATTGTACACACACACACACACACACACACACACGCACACGCACGTTATGATTATTAATCATTATTACAATAGCAGGTTACGACCAATTTAAGGGGAGTGGGAAAGGAATCGAGCGTTCGAGGAAGCCGTCTGTAATGCGTGGAAGAATTAAGTGCCTGTGAGAGGAGTATAATATAATAATTTACACATTATATATATATATATATAAGTAACACACATATGGTATTGTATAATAATATTATATGGACCAATTGTGAACAGAACGTGTGACTGTAATAATATCACCTCTGCAGTTGGGTTACTACCTATATGTATATTATTATTACACATCGTTATGTACGTAAAATAAGTGTATACGTACCTGTGGTATAAAAGTAATACGGGCGCGAATGACGTTAACGCTGGGTGTGCGTGAAATTAACTTTGCCCGCGACTTTCGGTATCACAATTATTGCGTTTACAATGTAACGCGCTCGCGCGCAGTGCAATCCTCTGCGGGCATTTTCACAATATAATAATATTATTGTTACGTGCTGCATCTTATCGAGCGATTTATTATGTACCAATACATGTTTGGTCCGAGTGTGTTATATCTTATTGCGGCTGCAGGTACATGGTGGAAATTTCAATTAAAAATATAATTGTAGTAGAGGAACGTTTTGTAATGTTACTGGTGTTTTAAATAACAAACGCGTGCGTCGCATTTATCACCTTTTTTTCTAATTTATCGCTATTAAAGTAGGTACTTTAAGTGTGTCATGTGTAGACGCTGTGCACACGTCACACGTGTTTATGACTATTCGTCTAAACGCTGAACATCAAATTTTGCCGATATAACATAAACTCAAAAAAGGACAGGAAAGTGCAGAAATGAACCATTAGCTTCTTCCCTACACAACGATTACGAATTAATTAAATAACTTTTTTATAGACAATTTTATATGCCTACTAAATGACTCGTCACAACGATGCTCGTTTAAATGTAAGAATTCATTGTACCGCATCCTATTCATTGAATCATATTTGTTTGTCTTCTTCAAGTAAAAATGTATTTTCCTCTAAACTTATTTAGGTAGGTACTTACATTGTAACGATTTTTATTAAATCAAATTATGTCAAGTCAAACACAAAACAATCTAATAGAAACAAATTGTAATTCGCCTAGCCTAATAAATAAATAAAAAGCTTTTAAATTATAATTTAACTTTTTCTGGGCTTATTTAATTGTACATATAAAAACGATTTGTAAGAACCGGAACAAAATTGACTTATTATACCAAATGTATTAAATCTAATACTTGTATTCAAATTAATGTGTTATTAAATAAAACATTATCCTAAAATAGTAAACGTTACGAGCAAATAAATTATTTTATTTAAGAGGTTGAGAAAAAAAACAGAAGACGAAATGAATATAATCCTATTTTGGTAAAATCTTCCAATATGGTTTTCTACATTTTCCGAGCAATGATAATAAATGATGGTAACCACTAGGCATTTTTTACATCATGACACTTTACCGCTGTTTATTAACACTACATGACATAGTACAAGTAAATAAAATTGTATGTCTAGACTCTGAATAGCAGCAGAAAATATTGAAAAAAGCCGGACATACTTCGGATGATGAGTGTTCTTCGCATGACGGATGGGATTTTCTTGACGGGTGTATTGAATTTTGAAGAAACGATAAATCATTTCTTCAATAAAACGATTCTGAACAAAGGATGTTAATAATATAAGAAAAAAACATGTCCAAATTTTTTTTTCACATTTTCAAAATTTTCCTGCGCCAAAATTTTTTTTATATTATTTTCTATCTATGTTCAAATTTTCATATAGTTCGGATAAAAAAATGATGGTTTCCGAGTCGTTTTTGTCTAATTTTGAGTAGTTTTTTCAAAAAAAAAAAATTGAAGTATCAAAAAATTCAACAAAAAAAAGCGGACATACTTCGCACGATGGGTGTACTTCGCACGACAGGTGGTATTCTCTTGACGGGCGTATTATATTTTAAAGAAACGATAAATCATTTCTTCAGTAAAACAATTCTGAACGAAGG
>JAIPRM010011820.1:0-12586 GCA_025469315.1 Stegophylla sp. TES_Ste_2020 | reverse complement strand
TCGACCGACCGACCACACGAATATTATTATACGCGAGTTAGAATGAATTTATTTAACGATTCTTTAAAACGCTCGAACCGATTGTAAAAATGTATTTTTTTCGCTATTTTTTTTTTTTTCAAGTGCTGGGTAAAAAAACACACACTCGCGTCATTGTGAAAAGAAAACGATTTTTCACGCACTCGCCGCGAGTATAAATATGCGGCAAATGAAGTGCCTAATTAATATTACTAAAATAATTAACAAAAACGTCGTAACATATTATACGTTTTGTTGTTTGTGACGATATAAATAATATCTATATACGGACCGAGTATGTTAAAATTTAGTTTTAAGTATAACTTTGTATATTTTGGATGATGATCAGTGATCACACAATAAAAGATATCGAAATATCTTAAAAAAATATATAATATAATCGCTTAGTACCCCGTGCGTACAAAACATAAACATACGACACCGTCGAAGAGGATTTTAAAAGGTATAGATAGGAGGGAAATTCTTCGAATTCTTTCGAGTGGAATAAAACGAACACAAATTGATTTCGATGTTTCATTATTTCAGAAAAGCATTGAACCCGTACAATCAATATTATAATGACTATAGTACTTACACACACACACACACACACACACGTTCTATTAGTTGTCATTTTGTCAACGACACATAACGACTTTAAAGTGTAAATAAACGAACGAACACGTAGCTGTAAAGTTTCGACGCGCGTTTATGGGACGAACCCTTCGTCCAGAGTTCATATTATTAATTAATTCATAATCGTTCGCTGAACGTGTATAATAATAATAATAATAATAACAATATACATATTATACCTATACACGGAGCAAATTAGATTTTTTAAAATCTCAACTCGGGTCACGTGATGTCAGAATATTATTATAAATAAATTCACTTAAGGAGTTATTACTACTACTTGAAATATTAATTTTTCACGAAAATTCAAGGCCATTGAAACCTAACAAAGTAAATATCACCCCGAGTGGACGTGTACGAGTTTCATATTGACCATAATAATATTGTTGTATACTTATGCCGCCACACCCACTAGTTTTTTTTTTTTTTTTTTTTTTTAATTTGTGTATTTCACAACTTTACATAAGAAATACCTGCAGCTGTAGGTATATAATAAAACACGGTAAACATCGTTGAACGTTACCGCGTGAAAATCAATATCTCGCGGTGTAATCTCGCAGAGAATTTTAGTTTTGTTTAGTCAAGGGGGGGGGAAATACCGATTTTTTACGACTTGTCGTGATACAATATTACGTCATCGCGGCGTTGATTTTTAAAACGTTTATCTCAGCTGCAGTTGACTTTTTGATTAACCGTTAACGATATTTCGCGACCAAAAAGCGTCGGCGGAAGTCGGGCCGAAAACACCTCGATTATGGGTCCGTATTTTAAGTGGGGGAAATTTATTAGTTTTTCATTTTAAGTTTTAAATTCTGAGTGAGGTGAAGAAGCTAGTGTTTTTACAATGATGTTTATTTTTCGTTTTATTCTTTTATCTGTTTTTTTTTTTTTTTGTGTGCGTACACGTTTTCTTATGGAAATACTTGTCCAAAAGCTTCGAACGGCAACTTTTTGAATCATCACAATTGGCCTCTAGATGGAAATTTTGAGAGGTAACTGTTCGAAATCCTCATTGCTTTTTTTTCAAAATTTGAAAAAAATTATCCCAAAAAAAATATTTGGAAACTATCTTCTTTTAATCCAAATTTTATGCAAATTAAAATACAGACACACAATAGGCTGAGAAATATTTTGATGCAAGAAAATTTGAAGAAAAAAAAGTTAATAAATTTTTTCTCGTCAAAACATTTTTTTTTCCTTTTCTCAGTTAATAATGAAATTTAAAACTGGCCTAGTATAATATATATTGTTATCATAACAAACTTTATGATTTTCAAATGAAATTGTCTCGAATACAATAAAACTCCGCTCAAATTCACATTCAAATTCAATACACCCACAGGCCACATAAGAGTATCCCCCACTCGAGAAGTGAAGAATAACCAAAACGCAAAATACATCCTTTCCTCTGTACTTAACGCGTTGCGGATAAAAAACAGACAAACACATAATTAAATCGTTTACAACGTATTACTGTCGCACTTACCCAAAGACATCGCATTGCAACGTTGTAGTTATTTATAAAAATGCAGCATGATGAACCACTTGATGATTGATATAGTATTCACGTAATCGTCTCGTGCAATTTTTAAGTTAATATTCACACTCGTTACAAAAGAATAAATCATTGTAGCAATAATAACGAGTATAATAATATTAATGTCGTTATTAAAACGAAATACAATGGCTGAACTCGCGTTGCGGTACCTAAGTACATCGAACGATTATATGACGTGAGCTCATACACTTAGACTCGTACACTTCATCTGAAAATCGTGTTCACGTGTTTAAGGGCGAGCGGCGGCGGTGGCGGCGTAGGAACGATTTTTTTCTGAAAGGAGGGGAACGCGTTTCAAGAATTCATAATTAAAGAATAATTTTTTTATACGGATATTTGAAGCCGATTAAAATATTTATTATAAAATAATAAAATCATCCTACAGTTTTTTATTTTTATTTTCTAACTCGTTTAAAGTTATCTATAGAATTCGGTTGAATTTTTAAAAAAAAAATAATAATAATTAATTATAATTTTTAAACAAATACGTCATTTTATTGGAAAAACGAATAAAACCTAACGTAAAACGTAAAATTACGATATACTTCACTACATTCTTCGCTCCTCGAGTGGAATACTTAATAGGTGGTTGCGTTGCGTTTTAAAGAAACAATTTATTTTTCAATTTATTCAAGCGATTCTGAGCGGATCTTCAGTTAATTGCAAACATCAATAATTGTCATTTTTATATTGAATATGAATGTTTAACAATTATTGTTCAACATAGTTTAACATACTGTCCAAAGTTCATATATAACAACTTATTGTTGAAATTTTCAAGATTTAAGCATTATAACTTTTGAAATAGGTAGTACCTAACTGTAGTAACCGAGTTTCTAGTTCTATTAGTTTCAGAGTTTAAGAGGGCACTACACACATAATATGCAGTGTTGTCTCCGCCTTACCAACTCATAACATAGCGAATTCGCGTTCAATGGTATCAATTTTATGTCAACAGGTATATTATTAGAGTAAAATGACCAAATATCAAATTTAAAGGTTAGATTGTTATCTGTGGTTCTATGTGGAATTAATATTTCAATTTTTAAGTGAGCTATAAGCATTTTAAAATATTTTATTTTAGGTATTTACAACTAGCTTGAAAATTAAAATATATAAAAAAAAACAACACACAGATCTTACCTTTAAATTTGATAATGGGTCGATTGACTTTTATATTAAACCCAATTATGTAAATTTGATTCCGCTGAACGCGATTAGCTGTTTCGTATGTTAGTAAGACGGAGAGATTGTCACATGTCGTTTACGGCATATTTCGCGTTTTAGAAAATTGTTCAGGTTTTCCCTCGTTTTTGAAAAAAGTATTGAGAATTTCGAATTGACGACTTCTCTAAAGTACCACCGGGTGTAATTTATGATGTAAAAAACTGCTCTATAAAACTTTAAGACAAGTATTTCTATAATTTTATACATGTTAAAGTGTTTTCATAGTAAGAATAAACAAACATTTTGCCGTTCTTACTTTATAACTATACTTTTTTCTTTTTTTTTTTTTTTCTGGTCCAAGGGTAAAAGGGCATCCGTAACTACGATACTGAGGGCGAGTTATGTGAGATTTGTCGTACTTTTCACGCGTTCTTACACGTGATACCACTAGTTGCTGGAAATGAACCACACACATACACACACACACGCACTAATAACACATCATAATGTAATTCGTAATAACAAGCGCGCGCGCGACACGAGCGTTTGTGTCAAATCGTTGCGATGTTGCGATATGTACATACAACAGGCGACGAACAATAAGTGAATTTATTTGATTAATCATCTTCAAGGACTCGCTGGAGACGATAATAATATATTATAATAAAACATGTATTAATAATAATAATAATAATAATAACAATATACATAATATCGAATACGCGGAATCGTATAAAAACAAATCGAAGACACGAATAATATCGTTATTTATCATTATTATTTACTGTCGTTACATTCCGGTATAATAATAATAATAATAATAATATACCTAATGCAGTGTTTCCCAAAAGGTGTGCCGAGAAAACGTGATATTAAATTGGATTAAACATAATATTTATTGAACGATTATTATCATATACGTAAAATATATTACAAAGAAAAAATTATAAAATCTTAATATTTTTTATTGTCAGTTTTCTTTTTCCTGATGAACGGTTGTAGATCAAAAGTTCGTTATTCTATTATTGACAAGATGAAAAATAGAACAGCCAAAGTAGGAAAAAAAAAATTCAGATGGGTAAATTTAGGAAAAACTTCGCGTTTAACCCAACGGGTTTTTGGGTTTTTTGGGGGAAAAAACCCGAAAAAGCCTTACCGGGTTGGGTTTTTTCAATTGAAAGCCGGGTTTTTGCCAGCCCTACCCTAAGGTGACATGTTACCCCGGTTGAGAACCTCTACGGCGTAGAAAACGCGTCAACGAGTTCGAAAAAGACCGCGATGATGGCAGAGCAGTCCACCTGGCGGCACACACTGGGTGTGTAGAGCCCGCGATCCAGGCGATCACTAGATTTTAGGCGAATTCGTACGTTGTGTGCATACCGCGGCAAACCGAAAATTATCGCGGTTACCGGAAATCCGATTGTTTGGCGCGCGCAATGTCAAGTGAAATGAATTGTTTTTGTTGTTGTCGTTGTTTCACATGACCACCGAACCTTCGGGTGCGCGCGTGCGCTACTGCCCCCCGGGTACAAGGTCGTCGATGACCGTCACGATTATTATTAATACCGGTGAGGCGTTATAGTAAAGCATAATGTTTTGTGTCAAATGACCATAATGTATAATATAATATAAACCGTTATGCGAGACTACTCGTGCACTGGAGCGCATACCAAAATATGAAGCGAGCGGTCGAGACTCGTGATAATATATCATTGGGAACTGATATAATTTTCCTTGAAAATTTGCTTTCTGGTTAGGTCATTGCGAGGATGAAGATGGACGGGGGCAGGCCACAAATATACCACAGTGCGAGTGGCAAAGGGCGGGGAGGGAGACAAATCTATTCAAAGCCCTTCTAGATTTCTTTCACATTAAAGGGGTTAAATCAATCGAATAAATAGTTTAGCCCCCCCCTCTAAAACGTTTATTCTATTTTCGCCAATTTTCCGCGTGATGATCACGCTCGATCGGTGATCGTCGAAACGTCGGGTTCGACGTGTGGTCAGACTTAAGTCGCTCAAGAGTCATTAGCGCAATAACTAAGATTTTGACGGGACTATAACATAATAATATTTATATTTGTTTGATGTAGCCCCACAGCGGACGTTATGCGATTTCCAAATAAATTTTTTGAGGGCTTTGCGCCTGTGTTTTGGAGTTTAAACGCTTTTAGGCAAACTCGTGTTTTTCCACTCTCGAATTTAGACAAAAAAAAAAAAAAAAATGGTAATCGGCTACACGTGAAATAAAAAGAAAATTGATTTCCTTTACGCTTTGCCTGTGGGTCGTTAACGGAAAAAAAACGAGAAAAACAATTTAAAAGAGATACCACAAAGTCGAAAATACTACTATATAAGTACTATACATGTATAAATTCTACTTTATTACCAGTGGTATAGTTGAGGGTACGCGTGGGTACACGACGTGTACTCGCCTTCCAATTTTCTATTAATGCGTGAACCAACCTCCTAATTTACTATTTAAGCGTATAAATACCCATAACGAGAATCTTGGTCCGCAGGTATACGGACGACGGACATAACGTGTACTAACGTTTGTTCAGTAAATAATAAATAACCATTTCAAATAACTTGAGTTTGAGGTGCGTCCAATGACAATATGATAAACATTATTACACTGTTTACAGCTGTGCCATAAATTCATAGATGATAAAAATTATATTATGATATTTTGGATGAGTACTTCTGCTCGAAAAAATAAAATAAAATAACATCACTACCTATTAAACTGTAAAATTTATATGCTAGGTACTTCTATATTGTTTCTCTGTATTCATTTCTTTTAAAATCACAATTAGACATGATATTAGTATATGGGGGCCAAGCACTAGGCACAATTTGGAAAAAAAATTTTGTGAGACTAAACTATTTGTTTGATTAAGCCCTCCAAATGGGTTTAATATTGTACACTTTTTTCAAAAAAGAAAAAAACTGGGGGAATTTGAGCAAATTCGGGGGCTAAGCCTTTTTAGATTCCATAATAATTGCGCCTAGACTGACTCAGCTCTGATTGAAGGCGAGGATCGGCCATAAACTTCTTTAGGACTACATTACTGACTAGGTGTACTACTATGGGTCACGGCCCCTAGGCCTGGGCTCTGGTGCGGTAAAGCGCGGCCACTTGCATGGACGTAGCCAGAAATTTACAGCTTTTGTGGTATCAAACTTTGGCCAAAATCAAATTAGGGTGGCAAATATTAACGCAACTTAATTCTGTCTCGCAAATAAGTCTTAGTTTATACATTTTATACATTCATAATTTCATAGTAATATTTCCAAACTCAAACTCAAACTTTTAACCTATGGCTTCTGTACTAAATTTTTAATTTAATATTTTAATTCTCACTCTGGTATCAAAATATCACTGTAACAATGCACCAAGTAATAATTGTTTTGTTATAATAATATGTCAAGTTAAAAATATATAAAATCGAAAATTATCCTTTCTCACAATCACAATGTGACTTTTGTTCGACTCGAGTTTTGACGAACGTTAAATAAATTGAACCTAAGTACATCAGCAAAATAGTCGTGGTGGCCTGTAAAACTATGTAAAGGGTGGCCTGGCCACCTCGGGCCACCACCTCATAGCCACGTGGCCACGTGGCCACCGGACCGGATGCACAGTACCACGCCGCCCGCGGCCGTGAAAGAGAGGGGAGGAAAACCCCACGTGAAAAATCCGTCGTCACTGGAACTGCCGCCGCCGCCGTCGTCAACGTTGTCGCCGGCCGCCGCTGCAATCGATTTTGTCCGCCGCGCGCGGTCGTTGTACACACACACACACACCGCGCGGGCAGCAGCACAGCGCGTCACAGTCGCCGCCGCCGCCGTAAGGTCCGTCGTCGTAACGGCTGCAGCGTTATACACGTGCTCACGCACGCACCTACCACGGCGCGGGCGGCGGCGGGGAGGACGCCGGCAGCTGCGCAGCACCCCGACGCGCACGTCGTCGTCGCAACAACCGCCGTAGCGGCACGACGCAGTACGCGCGCAGCCGGACGGCAGCGGACGCGAACCACCACCGCCGCCGCCCCGCCACCACCTCGGCCGACCGTCGACACCACGGCCGCCTCCCCGCCGTGTCCTCGTCGTTGTCGTCGTCGCCGCCGTCACCATCGCCGCCGCCGCCGCCGCCGTCGTCGTCGTCGTCGTAGCGTTTGCCGCCGCCGCCGCCGACGCCGCGCTGCTGCCGCTGCTGTGCTGCTCTGTTGTTGTTGCTGCTGCTGCTGCTGCTGCCGTGCTGCCGTGCTGCTGCTGCCGCCACCATGCCGACAACGCCGCAGCCGCGTCAGTAGTATACCCCGGCACCCGTAGTCCGCGCGTCGTTTGACCGCGCTGCTGCGACAATTCTGCTGACCCGGGGATCCGTGACCGTGTGCACGGACGGACACGACGACGCAACGGTGCCGCGCGCGAAATCCGACCGCAAACGAAACAACCATAGCGCGGCGACAGAAACGGCGACGGCGGCGGCGGCCCGGCGACGACGATAACATGGAGGAACAGTTGATCGGCGAGATCGAACGCCGACCGGTGCTGTACGACAGGAGCGTGCAGGCGTGCAAAAAGATGTCGGCCCGGGACGAGGCCTGGCGCGAGGTGGCCGACATCATGAAGCAGTCCGGTACGCGGACGCACGACAATAATAATAATAATAATAATAATAATAATAAATAATAATCTTTGTTTTTGTTTTTTGTTTTTCTCCGCAGAGCCTGAAGTGAAAAAACGATGGCGCACGCTCCGGGACTCGTTCATGCGATTCCACCGGTTGCAGCGGACGTTCGGGCCCAAGGGCAAGAAGAAAACGTGGATTTACTACAACGAGATGGCGTTCTTGATACCGCACATCGAGCCCAGAGAGTAAATTGAACGAAATCAAATTTGATTCATTTATTTACTGCGTGTGACTAAAAATTCCGTTGTCGTTTTCAGCTACAAAATGGAACTGCAGATACAGGACGTCAACGAGTTCAACGAGGACGCGATGACGGACAACAACAGCCGCCAAGAGCTGCACCCGGCGGACATGGTGTCCATAGCGTCGGACATGTGCGAGGCGGAACTGACCACGCCGCCGCCGACCAACGGTCAGTCGTCGTGCCCGTGCAGTTTCAACGGGTTCGGCGGCGTGCACGGACACCAAGACCCGCAGGCGTCCATGATGATGGCCGCGGCGTCGGTTGCGGACGAAGCGGACGCCAAACGGAGGCGCATCGAAGAGCCGCCCGACCCCGCTGCGGACTCGGACGAGCACTTTGCGTTGAGCTGCGTGGCCGCGTTGCGTCGACTTCCCGCGCGCAAAAACGCCGAGATGCGCATGAAGATGTTGCACATGCTGTACGAGGCCGAGTACGGCGAAGAACCCGTGCTGCGATAGACACCCCCCCCCTGACCCTGCTTTTCTCAATTTATAATTTTGAATATTATCATCATCGTATACTCATAATGTAATTTGTACATTTTCCGATTATGATAATTTGTTTTTGTTTTTTTTTTTTTTGTCTTCATGTATTATTATTAATTAATAATAATGTATTATTTGATGTATACTATTCGACATATTATAATTCGACGTTGTACAACGATTTATTAGTGTTGTGTATACTTACGCTTACAAAATATTAATATTATGTTAAATATTTATGTATAATATTATATTGCTTTAGTATACTTGAGAAGAGTTAAGGCGACTATTATTTTACGCCGTTTAAGCGATCAATTTGTAACGAGAACAAAACAATACAGTGGTTTTTTTTCTTTTTATACATACGAACGTTTTTTTATTTTTTTTGTTTTACCTGTCTCCAACAGTCCTTTGCCTATTATATTATCATCAAATTATTTTTATGGATTCTTCTGTAGCACGTGAGGAGTAATGATGCAAATAACTAGTCGTATCAGTGTAGTCGCCGTTATGGCGAGCACGGAGTAAGTATATGTCTCTTCACTCAGGTGTCGCGCAGGATTTCTAATCGAAACAAAAGCCGGTCCAATTTTGGTTTTTGGTTTGCTTCTAGTGTCTGGTGTAAATAATATAATATTACGTTTTGACGTGTGACTCGCGGAGCCGACCTGTAGAGTAGGTACAGAATTCGAGCCGAGACGTCGTTATTTATTCAGAGACCAGCGGCAGATTGATTTCTTCTTCGTTTAGGACAGAGGTTCTCAACCGCCGGGGTGACACATAAACCCAGTGTAAGGGTGACGCTCAATCCTTAAGATTAAATGAGAGAATTTTTTGAAATAAAATCTTTTTATAACTGGATCCAATATGCTTTTCAACAGTTATATTATATTTTTCAAATTCATTTTTTGTGCTCAATCGTCCCTCTTTTTCTCAACGTTAAAAAATTGTTGTGAACGTCGTTGATGACGACAAATTACTGATTACAGTATAGGGCTTGGATATGATGTACGAAATACGTGACCTGTCTTTAAATGGAAGGCGCTGATGCAGTGAAGAAATATCGTAGTCAAGGGTGACATGAATCTCGAAATAGGTTGAGAACCACTGGTTTAGGACGTCGAAATTTGATTTTCTAGCTTCTGCTCACATCGAACTACTCTCAAAAGTACAAACTAAAGTAAAAACACCACTGGATTGTATTTTAATTTCGTACTTGATTTTCAATACATATTTATTGGTTTTTAATCGATGAGAGAAATTTTGTCTCCTATAATCGTTTGAAAATATTATGTGCACGATCGTAGGCACTTGCGTTATGAAAAACAAAGCGTAACAACATAATTTAATCATAAATTAACATTCAGCGAGTAGTCTACGTGATTTTATCGAGAAACAAAAATCGTATTTCTATAGTAGTTATTATATTTTAATACGTAGTAGAACGGTAATTAATACAATCAAATTTTTTAATCCATTTCATTACATTGTACTAGTAAATGTTTTATTTTATCTAAATTTTCAATGTACTCATCAACAACATGGCGGAGAAATTAAAATCAGAGTAGTTAGTATATATTTTTCTATTTCTAATCTCGATAACTCTGAGTAAAGTTTAAGCATGGTTTTCATCCGAAAAATTATTAATTCACTTTGTCAGTGTTATTACAGAGCAGTAGTAGTACATACTGACATAAAACTACTATTTTTAACATAAACATTTCGCCAGAGCAGAATACGAAATGAATAATATTTATTATTGATGTATTACGGATAACTAAAAGGGTTTTGAAAAAAAAAAACAACTTTCATTGTTTTCAGTTTATGTATTCGTGGAAAATGATGATAAAAAACAAATAATAATAATAATAAAACTTACCTTACCCAACTTATAATTTGTACAGTAATACTCGTAGAGTTATTTTAGAAAACAAATAATACATGTGTGTGTGTGTGTGTGTGTGTGTGTGTGTGTGTGTGGGAAAATAACAATTTTTATTTTTTATATTCACACAACAAATAACAAACATGTTAAGTAACGTCTAAAAACATGTGTACAATTTTGACTATATAATGATATAAAACGGTTTTATAACACCAAAATCCATTAAAGTGTTTGACAGTGTTCAAATTTTGAACTGATATTTAGATAGGAAATGACGGGTTGCCAAAAACACATTTATTAAAAAAAAAAAAAAAAACCCCAAACACGGTGCGATATTAATGAATATTATACAGTATAATATACACCAACCTAACATATCGTGGATGGTTTTCACGAATCTATAATATTGATTTGCCATATTATTTTGAATTCCACTCGGGGGTTTTAAAAATTTAAGTATTTGAATTAAATTTTAACACGGAACTGAAATGAAAAATGTAATGTGATTTTGTTTGCTGGAAAACGGCTGTTTTCTTCTGATCCACAAGTCATAATAATATTATCTAATTAACATATTCCATTGAATATTTTGTTTTATTAGTGACGAGTGTTTATTAAAAATTTATGTTTGCATGTAGGTTAATTACGTACCAAATTAAGTTACGTAATTAAATTTATCGTGTTTTGCAAACTAATTTTTACTTTTATAACGTAAACGTGATTAGATTACAACAACGTTTGAATGAAGTTCCTGAAATAGTAACAATTGAGTAATACCAATAATGCAAATAGATAAATAATATAATAATATTTTCGATAAACAATAATTATTTAGGTACGAATTTGAATAATATTTATAGCGTTGCATCAAAGACGCCTAGTAAAATAATACGTTTAGCATTAATCTCACTTCTACTATATTATAGGAAGGTGAATTTTAATATTATGTAATTTTACCTTTTTGATCAATGTTTACCAATAATGTGTAAAAGTAATTTTGTATTTTTCGTCAACAATTTTGAAGTAAGTACTACGTTTTTGTAAACGACCCAACTAAAAAGTCGTGGAAATGGAACAATTGAATAAATTTTTTCAAGTGCTTTATCAAGTCCTCCAACTGTATGTATCGTAGAAGTTCATTCGCAAAGTTCAAGTGTCCACGTTTTCAAATATTTTTCATTGAACACATCTCTGCGTCGCTCGAACAACAGCACTCGGACACGTAAAAGTATTTATTGTTGTTATTATTTTTTAATGGGTTCGCAGATTTTAGGAAATGTTTGTGTATTAAATTTATCACGTGCCGAAATTAATACATTGAAACATCATCGTGATGCTAAAATCCAATTCAATATTGTTGTTGCTCTTGCGTAATAATAATTATTTAACCGAAAAGCACTCCCCGTCAGAGCTTTAATACCGTTCCTAAATTATTAATATATTTTAGTAGCTCTGCGTTTCTACCATTCAGCAGGCAGCTGCAGTCTCGTCTTTACTACGTCATTCATTTCCTTTGTCTGGAATAAACTTTGAATTTGAACGGGGTAATGTATTTCACGGTGTGTATAGTTCTGCTCAATAATTTATTTGCGCGGCGTTTCTTACCCAAAATCCTACATTCAGTCGAAAATTATTAAACAATCGCATACGTTCAATAGTGTCGGATTTTAGATTCGAAACGAATCAACTAGTGTTTTTACAACGATGTTTCTTTTAGATTCCGAGCGGAAAGCGAAAAAGCTTATGATTTTAAAACGATATTTATTTTTTAGATTCTGAACAAAGTGAAGAAGCTAGTGTTTTTACAATGATGTTTATTTTTTTTATTTTTTTTTTTTTCTGTTAACACTTTTTCGTATAGAAATACTTGTCCAAAAGTTTCGATCAATAAC
>JAIPRM010011818.1:0-12590 GCA_025469315.1 Stegophylla sp. TES_Ste_2020 | reverse complement strand
CTTCGTTCAGAATCGTTTTACTGAAGAAATGATTTATCGTTTCTTTGAAATTTAATACGCCCGTCAAGAGAATACCACCCGTCGTGCGAAGTATGTCCGCTTTTTTTATTTTTTTTTTCTGTGTACAACTTTTCGTATGAAAATACTTCTTGTCCAAAAGTTTCGATCAGTAACTTATTGAAACCGGATTTGCCAATAGATGGTACTTTAAAGAGGTCATTTTTTGAATTTCTCAACTCTTCAATTTTTTTTTTTTTTTGGAAAAAACTACCCAAATTTTGACAAAAACGACTCGGAATCCATAATTTTTTGATCCAAGCTATATGAAAATTTAAACATAGATAGAAATTAATATGCGAAAGATTTTGGCGCAAGAAAATTTTGAAAATGTGAAAATAAAATTTTGGATATTTTTTAAAATTTTTTTTTCTCATTTATATTTTATATTATTAACTTCCTTCGTTCAGAATCGTTTTATTGAAGAAATGATTTATCGTTTCTTGAAAATTAAATACGCCCGTCAAGAAAATCCCACCCGTCGTGCGAAGTATGTCTAACTTTTTTTATTGTTGTTTATACTTCATAATTATTACCGCCAATAAAAAAAAAAATGTTAGGTATTTCAAAAATTGTATATTTAGTTTCAGTTTATTTGCAAAGTATATAAAAAATGCGATGCATTTTTTTCAACTGTGGGTAAGGGGGCCGCGGGATTTTTAAAAATCTACAAAATCGGGTATAGAAAAGTTTGGGAACCACTACCACATAATATAATATAGCACATAGCCCATATCACATTATAGAATTTAATTGTCCAGTCCGAGTAACAAATAACAATAAATAATTTTATATAGTAGTGCAAAATGTTTAACAGTATGATATTATTCTTTATTCTAAGTAACGTCATAATTAATATTAATAATAACAATTAATAAAATACATAAATTTTTAGCTGAACAACTTTTATAATATGATTAAAAATTATATTTTAATTAATAAGTACATAAATAAATAAATACTTATATATATATATATATATATATAATTTTTTTTTTTTTTTATGGTTGGTGCAAAGTTAGATAAAATTGTATTGGGCTACTTTGCGCCAACTTACGTTATATAAATCACCAGATTTAAGTTATAAATTGTATTGGAGTAACAGTGCTTGATTCTAACACTGTTTAAATGACCTATTTCGAACAAAATCGAAAAACAAATAAATAAAAAGAAAGTTTGCAAATCTTCCTAAACAATAGCATTTTGAAAATATTTTATTCATTTAAGTGACGTCAATATCAAAATTTTTAATCCAACATAGTATCATTTTTCATCGTTTTTTATGTTTGTGATACATGCTCTAATCAAGAGTACTTAAATGTTCAATGGAAATCAACATAATATTATTTAAGACTGATTGATTTCAAAATATTATCGTTTATTACACAACATTATAAAAAAATAAAAACGTTTCTTTCTTTTCCAATACACCTCCTTATATCTCCTAATATATATTTTTTTATTTTTTCGGTGCAAATTTACCCCAAAAATGCAAATTTACCAAATAAAATGCAAAGTTTCCCCAGTTTTCGGTATGCTTCATAAATCAAGTTGCATTGAGTGTTGTGTGTAGTGCGTACACATGTGTGTGCGTGTCCGTTCTTTCGGAAACCGAATTCACATACTTTCTAACTCACCTGGAGACGCGTAGGAACTGTTGTTGTTGTTGTTGTTGTTAATCAATCGATCCCGTTTGAAAACGGACGATTTTGACAAGTGGTTTTCGGTCGACAAGACGTGGTCGTGTTTCGTTTTCTTTTCCACGTAACGGCCACTCCGATTCCGCGATAGCTTTTTTACGTTCAAATATCGTCCGGTGCCCACGGAACGTGCACAGCGACTGATGTTATAATAATTTATTAGGATTTACAATGATATTTTTATTTTTCCTGTGATCAAAATTTTCGCATAGAAACAACTCTCTCAATCAGAATTCGCTTCTAGAACTTCGGTTTTAAGACTTTAAATTTACTTTGCGTTAAAAAAAAATTTAAGTACATAAAAATGGTATATTTAACGAATTATTTTAAAAAACTGCACATGCGATACAATTCTGTTTGGAATATCGTAACTGAACTTTGTAAAGTATTATCTATAATGATACAAGTCTTGTAAAGTATAGGGTGGTTGGGCATCATACTAGATAAGATTTTAAGTATTAAGCTACCTTATTGGTGCAGTGCTTAGTTGCTGCGATAAAATAGATACAATTTTTCTTAGCGTTCGCTAAATTGTGTTAAAATATTGACGTGACTGAACCGTTGCTAACTTAATTTTAAATTGGTTTAAATTAGTTAGGGCGAAACGGGAATCTTATAATAACAAAATTTGATCGAAACGGTTGTCTGGGCGAAACGGGTACGGTCGTTTTTGGGCGAAACGGGTCCCGCCCAATTGGATTGTAGGTATGTAGAAGGTTAGGTTAGGTCAGTAAAAATAACCTAAATAAAATTCCATTCGCAGTTAAAAGAAGGGATAAATATTTGAAAAAAAAAAACAGTTTGTTATCACCTCAAAATATACTTAAGGTAACACGGAAAAAAAATTACGCAAAATATAATTTTTATATTAACTTGCAAATTTCATAAAAAAAAAAAATAATAATAATAATAATAATTTGGAATTTTCACAACCAAAAAAAGTTGGTGATTATGATTAATGAATCACCCTGTACATAAATTATTATGAAATATGTACATAATATAACGACGTCGTTATAATATACACTGTAATCGTTTGAGTGAAAAACTAATTTTATCGCATTAACATAACAGTGTTTTCGATATTATTATATTAATAATAATCGTATTCCGTATGCTAATGAGACTGCGCACAGCGTAAGCGATACGTCGTGTTCGAACGTGCACTTTGATATTATTATTTTAATACGCGGACATTGTATACAGGGTGTCCCAGTAAGATTTGATAAATTCCAGAATTTTTATTCCATCAACAATTTTTAACTTTTTTTTTCTTTCATTATTATTTTATTATTACTTCAGCATTGCGGTACAGCAATAACATATATTTATATAAATATATATTTTTATAAGACCCAAATTTTTAATTTGAAATTTTACACTACAGTTATAAAAAAAAAAAATCAAAATAGCCATTTTGAGAAATTTAGATTTACAAATAGGTTATTTTGATTTTTTTCTAAAACTGTAGTAGGTATAATAAATAATATGGGTTTGAAAATTTGGTAAAAAAAAAAAAAGTATACACGTTATTGGTGTAGTGCAATGTTGTTGTAATAATTAAAAAAATAGAGAGAAGTAAACATTATTAATAGAGCAAAATAATTTTTCAATTATCAAATCGTACCGGTGTTACCTTGTATAATTATGTATAAAAAACGAACGTAGGTCGTATTGCTGCGAATTCACTTAATCTCCGCCTACGCCTCACCAGTTGGCCGTTATTGTGAACGCGAATATTAAAATATGATATTATTTTGATTGGGTTCTATTTGGATGAACCAAACGCGTTAAACAACACATGTGTGTGTGTGTGTGTGTGTGTGTGTGTGTACGACGTCGTCACATTAAAAATATATTCAATATTGAAACGATATTATTATTATGTTTTTATTATTATTATTATTATTATTCATAGCCCGAAGAATGCAGGCGATTATTCTTCGGTTCCTCTAGAAAAAAAAAAAAATGATTTGTATATTCAAGTGATTACATTGTATGTATATAGGAAATGGCTGCGTCTCGCAATTGAGATTTAATGTCCTTTTTTTTTTACATTGTATACATGTTTAGATTTTCATTCGTTTACCTTTTTCTGTAGCCGAGTATACGCGAATTTATAAATACGTTTTCGTGTATTCGAGATTAAACCTTAATTGGCATACTCTCGCGTATTCGTTCTCTGCAAACTCTGCGAATACGCGTAGTACATTGTTAAGCTGCTGACTATATATATATATATACTTTGTGCAACAAAGATATTATATAAACATAAAAAATAAAACTGATTTGACTCGTCTACGCATATATTTTGAGTAGGTACTCGAAAGTCGCAAATTGATATACACGACGTTTTTGGGGCTGATGCGGGGGTGGGTAACTGTGTACTTAGTAGTCAATTCCACGAAAAACGTGATTTTTTTTTTTTTTTTTGGTACCTAATAATCATCAGTATTATCATTAACGAGCAAACGTCTGAGAGTCGACCCTTACTGCTGCAGACGTGTCTCAACAATAATAAATTGTCAAGTGAAGTCATCAAATTAAAATATTATACATATCATTTGAAGTGAATTCTAAATCTCATTTTTGTCTTCATTCGATGTACAAAATGGCCTTCAATGCGATGAAGTCAAAGAGTCTCTATTCAAAACATTCGCATCGTTCATCGTAAATTCAATAACGTACTCTACTAGTTACTAGTTTCTGTTGACACTAATTATATTAAATTTCAAAAATTTGATCGTTCAGAGATATCTCAGAAGAAATTTCCTGACATATCGAGAAATTTCTAAAATTTCTATAATATAAATAACATTCATTTCATTTTTTTTTTTCAAATAAAACTAGAATTTATCCTGAATTTTATCTTGGTATTAGTCATTGGTAAAATAAATTAATAAATGTACACATATATTTTAAATATTCATTGACAATTTTCATAAACTTTATCCCAATACTCAATGTAATATATATATATAAATTAATGTATTACTGGTGTAATAATTTACTTATTGTTATTTTGTAACTCTAATAATTTAGCTGAAATAAATAAATTAAATAAATCAATAAAATAAAACAATATTTATACAAATTTTTTAACAAACCGTAAAATCTGGAAAAATTTTAGACTTAAAAATCAATTTTTATTACAAATTTTTTCGTGAAATTTCATGTAACCAGGAATTTACCACGTGCATCACTAATTACAACTGGTGAAAGCACATTCGGTGTTTTGGTAAGAATTAAAAATATTAATCGATCGTAATCAACACAAACTAGAGTTCGGGTGCTAGAAACTCTATTGTTATAGCTTCGATATCGGTTAGGAAATTAAATTTCGAAAAACTTATCAGAGCATTCACTTCGGTCTAAGCAAGAAAAGAAAATTTATAAATATTAAGTAATATAATTTATACAAAATATTTTACATTTTTTATTATTGTTATTGACCATTTGTGTCTAGTAACTAAATATGTACTTACTTTCCCTAAAGGTCATTTTCTAACAATTAAATTGAATATTCTAGGTAAAACGCGGCAAAACATATTTTCTTTAATATCAGTAATTTTAATTATAATAAGATAAAATTTTGTATTTCTGAAGGTTAAGATTGCAAAAAAGTAAAGTAAAGCAAAGCA
This sequence comes from Stegophylla sp. TES_Ste_2020, assembly GCA_025469315.1. Lineage (NCBI taxonomy): Eukaryota > Metazoa > Arthropoda > Insecta > Hemiptera > Aphididae > Stegophylla > Stegophylla sp. TES_Ste_2020. The sequence continues at coordinate 7,192 of JAIPRM010011818.1, read as the reverse complement.
AAATAAAGGAAAGAAAGCCGGACATACTCCGCACCACGGATATTCTTCGTTTTTCGGGTCAAATACTCTTGGTGGGTTTGTGAAATTTTAAAGAAACTATAAATCATTTCTTCAATAAGATGATTCTGAACGAAAAAAATCAAAAATGGTTATCATTTTCAACACACTAAGATTATCTGACTCGAATAGCGAAGAATATCCGTGGTGCGAAGTATGTCCGGCTTTCTTGTCTGTACTTTTCTTTTTTATATTTAATAAATAAATGAAGGAAATACAATTTAATGAGAAAAAAATGTCCAAAATTTTTTTTCACATTTTCAAATTTTTCTTGCGCTAAAATATTATTTAATATTATTGTCTACGTATGTTTAAATTTTCATAAAGTTTGGATTAAAAAATGATGTTTTTCAAGTCTTTATTGTCAAATTTTGGGTAGTTTTTTCACACAAAAAAAAAAATAAATAAATAGAAAATAAACATTTTTGTAAAAACACTAGCTTTCGTTCACTTCGTTCAGAATTTAAATTAAACAAGAAACAAAATAAGAACTAGTGACTTTAAAACGTAACTAAAATTACCATAATAGCCGTAACTTGTAACTGGTTACAAATTCCTGTAGTAAAAATATTATGAGTCGTGACCCGATGACACGAGAAATCGATTAACTCGCCCATCCTTTACCGTGGTTATACTAAACGAACGATTGAATACAATAGTATCATTATATTATAATATCGTCGAATTTTTTGGATTTTCAGGGCGAGGACAACGTCGAATACTATTTGGGTCTGACGCCGACCGGTGTGATCGTGCTCCGGAACAAGAATATCGTTGCAAATTATTACTGGTGAGTTGAACTTTTTGATATTTTAATAATGAAATTATAGAAAATATTGTAGATTTACATTTTTTTTTTTTTTTACTCGTCCGTTCGCAGGCCTAGAATCACGAAGATCTTCAGCAAAGGAAAATATTTCATGTTGAGAGTGTGCGATAAAAACGTGAGTAAAACTATGTTACGTCAATATAATAATATTTATGCACTACTGTATAGAGTCCGGATTCGTTCCCGTTTTCGTATAATATAATCTATAAAAGTAAACAGTTTTACTCGACGGGAGTAAGAAACGTCAAAGATACGCGTTCAACAGAGTGCATATCTATATATACTGGGTGATTTTTTAATCGTTCTCACCCCCATTTTTGGCCGTAAAAATGCAAAATTTGGGATTTTTTTTTTCGAAATGTTCAAGTCACTATAAAACCAATATTTTCCAAAACTCATTTTTTTTCATTTCACCTTAAGGGTGTCCTGTGGAAATACAAACTTTCTTTTTTCAAACGGCTATCCCCTATTTTAATTACGGAATTACATTCGCGTTATTTTTCTGTGAATTTTGATGTATTGAAATTAAAATTTAAACGAGTAGTTTTTGAATTATTCAAATTTAAATATTAAGGAAAATTGTCACTTGGGCACATATTTAGTTACGTACGTAGTTCGTAATTATTATTAATCTGTTTTATTAACCTTTAATCAGAAATAATTAGTCAAAATGTTCATAGATATCATGTCGTGTGTACGAGATTAAATTTTACATTTACAAAATATTAATTAGTCAGGTCGTCTTATCTCATTCAACCATTAAGAATAAATTAAAATATGTGCCCAAGTATATGAGCACTATGTTACTCGTTTAGTCGCAAATTTAATCGGGGGAAAAGTTCATCTCTCGTTCAGTTACGAATCAGTGACTTTTAGTAAATAGTTACTTTTTTCCAAACTCAGAAACTGGTCTACACTATTCCAGCTATGGTATGAATAGTCGAATAACCAAAATAATGATGCTAATTCCGTGACGTAAAAAACGAATATTCTCATTCGATTTGCAAAAAAAAAAAAACGGTATTAAAATAAAACAATATTTGCATATTTCTTGGATTTTTTTTTTCTCGCACATAAATCAATATTATTTTATACTGCCACCGCCGGGAGGATTAGCATAATTTTTATTAGACACACGTCTGATGATTAAAATAATAATAATAAAACAAACAATACGATTTTTGCAGAACGACGAGAACACTTACGGGTTTGAGACGCCCTCGAGACCGGCGTGCAAACATCTGTACAAGTGCAGCATGGAACACCATTCTTTCTTCAGACTCGTCCAAGTGTCGCCCAACCCACCGGACGTCATAAGCACTCGATTTAACAGGTTCGAAACGCGCAAATAATATTGTAAAATAATAAGCATTGGTTTACCGCGTTGACAGGCACCTTGCATGAAATTGTTTTATAAGTTTCAAAGACGTATTATACAGTATATACAAAACCACGTGATTAAATTTTTTTCAAAAATGTGTATTATTAATTTTATTAATTTATACCATTTAAAAAAAAAAAAAAAAAAAAACGAATCGATTGTTCAAAACAAATATTCGATAGTATCAATCGTAATATAACATGGAGACCATGTTTTGGTATAAACAATATTATCACTTATCATACTATAGAATATATTATTATCAATGAATCATATGAAAACAATATTGTCTATAAAAATATGACTTTCAAAGTTAAACTTTGTAAAACTTTTATCGTAGTCAAAACAATCGAACAATCGATTCAGTAGCTTAACGAAAAAGTACAATAATTTAAAAACCAAAAATATAAAAAGTTAAAAAAATTGAATACCTTTACTACTTAGTAGAAGCTTAATCGGTTTCAATAAGTTTAGCCCAAAAAAATATTTATGCAAGGTCCCTATTACGTTTGCGGACGGCTGCAATACGGTAACAATTACGTGGCAAGTGCCTTGGTGGTGATGTAGTAGCCATCAGTAGCGTCATAATGAGTCCCCGTTTTCACATAAAACATTTTTTTTTTTTTTTCGTTGTTTTTTTTGTTTCGAAATGAAACGGGGACGTGAGAAATCAGCCCTAACCCGACCCCTTTATGGTGTTTCGATATCATTGAAAATATCTACAGTGTTGTAGTACACTGTAACGAAAAAATATTTAAATCAGCGCTTTTTAAAGTGTGGGTCGCGACCTACTGGTGGGTCCTGGGTCAATTTTCGGTGGATCACAAGAATTTTTTTTCTAATTTTTTAATATTTTTTATTGTAATATAAATAAGATGATTTACATAATTATTAAAATGTTTACAATAAAGTATCTAACCCCCTTTAAGCGAGTGCTTGTGGTGGTGGTAGATAGTGACATCACATTGGATACGAAATCACCAACTAATCTAATATTAATAAATTAACATAGAATAAACACACAGAGTTACACAATAAACTTCACAAGTAACATTCAAAAATATTTCAAACACTATTCCGTATTTTAATCGATAATATGATTCTTCTTTTAAACTATTAGTGAAAATAACCACGAGTTAATTTTGTCGTTTGACGCATGCAACTCTAAGATTCCCATTTAAATAGTACATGAGTTTTTTTTTATATGTAATGGCATTGAATTATAGTAATTTGGACCTAAATAATCGAAGACTTTTTACCAAAATATTTTTTACAATAAGTGACTTTTACATCAAAAGCACTCATTTCAATTTTTTTTTTCTTATACTATCGACAACAAAATAATATTCATAATTTTTTGCTATTTATATAATCGATACATTTTTATATACAAAGTTTGATGACAAAGATGCTCAGAAATTTATATTTTTAGCCAAATTCCATTGTCAAAATGACGAAGTGGCACATTTGCATACATCTGTAAAATTATATTCATTATGAACTAATAAATTAATAAATAATTGAGCAAAAGTATTAAGTAAATTTTGTTTTTTAAGTATTACTTTTTTATCCAATAAATGTAAAACCACCATGTGGATCACGATAGGTTTTTGGGAGAAAAATTAGGGCAGTAGTCCTAAAAAGATTAAAAACCAAACAAAAAAGATTCAACTTATCTTGATAATTAATTGAAAATTTATCTAGACAATAAAATAATTAATTTACTGAATATTTTAACTAGTTTATAGACGGAATATATAGCCACATTTATTTAGTTAAAATTCAGATGATTTAGAGAAGTTTTCACGGTTTAAAACCAAAATTTGTAAAACGGTTATTTTAGTTTTTTATAAATAAAATAATAATATGAAGTGTTAGATTATAATTTATTCACTTGAAAATTATCTTTATTTTATTAAACTTTCTAATTTTTAGACACAATATAAATACATAATAAATAATTTTTTTGAACATTATAAAATAATAATTCCATTTTTATATTTTCAATTTATCTATATTACATAATGAGCGCTGTAAGTTCTCATTTTAGAGCTTGTAAATATATGTGCGTAGGTCAATAAAATTTGAAAAAATATTTACGAATTCGACTTGAAAATAAAATCGAATTTTATATAGGCGATACCAAACCAAAGATCATTAACCTAACCTTCATAAGAATAAAATTCAATGCGTTTCGTTTTTTTTCTTACTCGGCTCATTTTCACGCGTATTTAATAGATTTAAATACATATTTTCTGATGTGTATTTTCGATTTATTTCACGAATTTTTCACCTTTTACGACTTCTCCACCCCTATCTGACGGTTTGGTCGCCGAACTCGGTATTAATAAGTTTACTATAATAAGCTCGTGCTGGATCCACAAAATCGTTTACCAAAAACAATATAATATTTTGTCCGAAAACGAAAGACGATCGATACTACCACCGGATAAGTTTCTGACAATATTATATTATTTTGCTGACCTTGTCGAAATTAGTGTGTTAATACTTGGGTTAAACTTCGGTCCGCCCGTAATTAGTCATAATATTATGTCTATATACTCTATAATTGTGTCCGCCGATGAACGACCTCTCGATAAATAATTATATCCCCCTCCCCTCCCCCGGAGGGCCACGCGTCGTTAATTATCCGAAAGACGGGCGGCCGAATTACGTTTTAATTACCGTATAATAATAATAATAATAATAATTCTAACGCGTCCGAGTGAATAATATATCACCGACGACGACGCACGGGAGGATTTACGACCGACTCTAAATACGCGTTTTACTCCACGCGCGAGACCAATAAGAAGGGCATTGGCGTGTGCACTTGCACCCCCTCTAATTATGTAGTGGGTGCAAAGATATACTTTTGCACCTGCAAAATCGTATGATACAATTAAAATTTGATTAATGTACTTGAAACGTGAATGTTAAAGAATGAACGCCCCCCCCCCAAGCACAATTGGACGAAATCCTAATATTCAGGAAAAAGAGTTAAAATTTTCCGTTTCTTTTGTTTTACATTTTGATCTATTAAAAACAACAAATGACAATGAAAAAAAAAAAAAAAATCTAAAAATAAAATTCATAATTATATGAAAATCAATTAGTGCCGAGTTACCATGTACAAATCTAATGATCTAAATCTGAAAGTAACAATAAAATCATATATTATATTAATATTACACTTATTTAATACCTATGCAGTATGTGTATAATACTGTAATATAAAATTAATATTTTTATTATAAACATAATGATACTATATTGCATCGGTTTTCTGCCATTGCACTGCTGTAGTGATATAGGTTTTCTTCTTCTCTTTTTTTTTTTTTTTTATTACAGTTTGGAGCAAATATAGGAACTCGTTTATTTTCTAAAGGAACAACATAGGCTAATTCCTTCTTTTTTTTTTTTTTTAAAGAAAAAAGAACGGTACGAATTTTCTTTTTAAATGGAACGAAGCAAACACTGAAAAACCATATATTAAAACAAAAATAGGTTAAAAAGTCTGAGTTGTTTAGCTTTATTAGAAATTGAAACAGATTTTATTGACAAAAAAAAGTTATTAACGAATTTAAAAGAAGGTAATCGTATTGTATCCCGGCGTCGCACGTCACTTAGATTTGGCATAAATATTTTATATTGATATAGGTAAACAAAAAAAATTGTATTGAATTTTAATTTTCATTCGTAGTTTTGTAAGTTTTTAAAATTTATATAAAAAATAGAATTTTACCAATGTGTAAACATTTCTACTGTCAGCCCTGCCCGCTGCTAATTGCATTTTGCACCCGCTGAAATTTTACGAAATTACGCCTATGAAGCAGGGCTAGGATTTATATGTTACAGCATGTTTTTCTTTCTTTTTCTTTTTTTTTACTTCTGATTATTGATTTCGTCAGTAATGTCCACGAATCACCTCAAGATAAGATAAAGGGTGGTGTTTTTATTTTGCATATTTTTACATAATATTTTGGATAAAATGCATATTTTTGCATATAAAATGAATATTATTGCATATTTCGATTGTAAGACTGTGAAAATGCATGTTTTATAGAATATTTCGAAAATAATATTTGTAATTTAACATTGATATTTCGTATTTAATTCTAGCCCTGCCGAATAAAGTATAAAACTTTGTTTTTTTGTCAAACATGAATTTTATTTTTATAAATACAATACTATATAAGTACTATGGGTACAATAGGTATACGATTCCGGATTGAATAGTTTGATGGAGAACGATAAACACAATTAATAAAAGTATGTAGTTCAACATAAAATCCAAGATAAAATATAATTTTTTCGAATAATATAAATGCATTTATTTAAATATGTGCCAACTACATCACGGTGACATTGAACTGAGCTTCAGTCAACATAAATCACTATGATCATTAGCCCTCTACTAAGCCCCTTCAAAACTGCTCATAGCCCTCCCAAAATTTTTGAGACTTACATAAGGTTAATGCCTTTTTGAGAGGCTAAATTAATAAAATAAACATATTAGCCCCCCAAAAATATTTTCCAAGTTGCGCCAAGCGTATCGATAACCTAACCGTTATAAGTTATTACGATTTATATCGCTGTTCAAATTAATTTTAATTTCAATATACTACATTGTATTTTGTAGTATTTTTTTTTTTATTTTCATTTTTTATTTATTTCAAACCTTAATATAATTATTACAAATATATACACATAATAATATTATAATAATGTTGATACCTAATCTCTGTAAGCTTAGCTTGTGATGAGATTAGGGAGTCTTAATAATTAATTAACATGTTAAAGCTGTGTACATAGTCTATAAACTAATGATAAACTTTACATTAATAGAATATAGAATTAAATTAACAATATGTATAAGTTATAGCAAAAAGTATGACAAGAAAAAAGAATAAAAAAAAAAAAAA